>CM025851.1:16099410-16344441 GCA_003952965.2 Morella rubra | reverse complement strand
TACTTGTCCTTATGCAATCCAGCATGTCTGCTGGAGCAAACAAACAAAATATATATAAGAGGTTCAGACGACAGACATCCTTAAGTTTTTACTTATGGAGTAGGGAGTATTAGAAAGATAATTGGGTATTTTCTAATTTCAAAATTTTTAAAAGTTTCATGATTGTTGTAGAGGAATCATTTTTAACCTGAGCCAAAATACTTTGCAAGAACTCTAATTCCAAGTTTTACCAATATTTTTTTTTTTTATAAATGAAATCATAATAATCGCATACAAGACTGCATGGCCCTAGTTGATATAATAACGCAACTAAAATCACTAGAGAAATTTACGTGAAATCATTTTTTTTTGTTCCCTCTGTTACTAATTCTCTTCCTCGAGATTATGTATCATTCCTACTTATCCAACACAAAAAAAATAAAAAAAAAAAAAAAAAAAAAAAAAACATGAGGTAGAATAAACCCGCATATTCTAAAGTGAGAGATTTTGCCTTTTCTTTTAGTATCCCTCTTTCATCACTATTCTCGGCATCGGGAGGAGCTCTGACTCCTCCCATCCCCCTCTCCTCTCCAAAAAGTACACTTCTCATTTACATTAATTTTAAAAACACCCATAACAGCTTCTCTATTTTAACCTAGGGGTGGATTTTATCTGCCGGTATCCAGAATTCCGGTACCGGCACCGGTTCCGAGATCCGGCCACCGTATACCGGAACCTGGAACCGGTATAGGTTTTTAGGAAATACCGGTACCGGACCCGGTATCGGTAATTCCGCAGTACTGGGCGAA
Organism: Morella rubra; assembly: GCA_003952965.2. Taxonomy (NCBI): domain Eukaryota; kingdom Viridiplantae; phylum Streptophyta; class Magnoliopsida; order Fagales; family Myricaceae; genus Morella; species Morella rubra. Next base: position 16,343,653 of record CM025851.1, on the reverse strand, counting down.
ATGCCCGGTACCGATTTTTTTATTTTTTTTTTTTTAAAAAAAGTACAAAACGCACAGCTTTGGACTTTGGCCAAAACTGTGCGCAAATTTTTTTGGAAAAAAGGGTTTTCAAAATTTTTTTTTTTTTTTCCTTTAACCCACCCCCCCCGATACCCTCATACCCGTCATTTCTCGCCAGTCGCCCCTGCCCTTCTCCTCTCAGATTTGCCGACTGCCGCTCCCGTACCTCCGATCTCCATCTCTGACTCTCTCGTTTCTCAAGCGCTCTCTCTCTCTGTCTCTCTGAACTTTCGAGCTCTCTCTCACGGTCTCACTCAACTCTCTGACTCTCGAGCTCTCTCTCACGGACCCACGGTGACTCAACTCTCTGTCTCTCTCTCTCGGGTCGCCCGTCGCCGCCGTCTCTCACCTTCAAGGCTTCGAGTTTGAAGGCCGCCGGCCTCCTCTCATTCTCAGCAAAATCTCTCTCTCTCTCTCTCTCAGGATCACACTCACGATCCACAGACTCACTCACTTCTCACATTGCTTCTTATTTTTTTTGTTCAATTTCATTTTCGTATCATTATTCATTATAATTTATCAGTTGTTCAATAACCATTTCTTCATTTTATTATCTGTTAAACTAATTAATTTTTCTTTGCAGGTTATTACAAATTGAGTTGTGCCGTGTGTGGTCAGTGCACTGCCATTAAGGTAAATTCACTAATTTTTCACTTATTTAGTAGTTCATTAGTTAATTTAAAATTTTAGAATGTATATTAGGACCTAGGTTGTGAAACTGAGGAGGATGGGCTTGAATGATTGGAGGATTTGGTTGTTTTACTTGTTTGTTGTTTGTTTGCTGTAGCCTGTAGGTAATCTGTAGTTCTTTTACTTTTAATGGAATCAGTAGTTGCTTTAGATTTACGTTTTACTCTTTCTTCGTTTTTTTTTTTTTTTTTTTTTTAGTTTTGCTGGAATTTGTACGTAGTTCCTTTAGATTTACAATTCTAAACAATTCTTAGGGTTGTTTCGGATTAGCTATGGCAATTTACTTTTTATCTATTTTTAGTTCTACTCAATAAGATTCATTTGAAAATCGTGCTATCCTCGATTTTTTTGGAAGAGATTTGATTTGCTGCCTTTTCCTTTAGATTTACAATTCTAAACAATTCTTAGGGCTGTTTCGGATTAGCTATGATAATTTACTTTTTATCTATTTTCAGTTCTACTCAATAAGATTCATTTGAAAATCGTGCTATCCTTGATTTTTTTGGAAGATTCTTTTGCGGATTAGCTATGGCAATTTTCTTTTTATCTCCTACTCAATAAGATTCATTTGAAAATCGTGGAAGAGATTTGCTGCCTTTTCCTTTAGATTTACAATTCTAAATAATTCTTAGGGCTGTTTCGGATTAGCTATGGCAATTTTCTTTTTATCTATTTTCAGTTCTACTCAATAAGATTCATTTGAAAATCGTGCTATCCTCGAATTTTTTGGAAGATTTGCTGCCTTTTCTCCTCCATTTTTTTGGAAGATTTGCTGCCTTTTCCTTTAGATTTACAATTCTATACAATTCTTAGGGCTGTTTCGGAATCGATGGTTATATAAAGATTTGTTGGCTTAGTATTTTCTTTTTAAGTAAAGTAAACTTATTTTAGACCAAGTATCAAGTGGATACCAGTTTGACAGAGCCTTAATAGCTCGATTGCTGTTTAACGAAGCTTGACCCTTCACAGGGAGGTCTCAAAATATTTTATCTGCTTCCGTTCACTTATTACTATCTCTCTTGTGTTTAATTCCAAGTAAATGGCCCGTCTTGACCTTGGTAATATTGTATGGTGTCTCTTTAGTATTATTGATTTGGTATGAGTATGAGTATTTAATAGATTTGTTTTTCAAAACTTTAATAGATTTATTAGAGTATGAGTATTTAATAGTTTGTTTTTCAAAACTTTAATAGATTTATTAGAGTATGAGTATTTAATAGGTTTGTTTTTCAAAACTTTTTGTTTTCTCAGATGGATCCGTTTACTTCTTTCTAATCCTTCGGTTGACTCACCGACACCACCTCTCCAAGTAGGAGTCGATGCTTCCTCCCCTATTATTGGTGAGGAGCCGGCTCCTCAACTTGGGGGGGATAGTGTTGATGTCAGCACCACCTCTCCCAAAGAGGAGGAAGATTTCTCAACCCTCTCCCATGTGGGATCACTTCACAAGGATTGAAAAAATAACTGATCCAGAGAAGCCAATGGCAAAATGTAACTATTGTAATCACCGGTTGGGGTTCACCACACCCGTCAAGGGACCTCCGGTATGAGGTCTCACTTGAAGGGTTGTTTAGCCTATCAACGGAAGCAAAGTAAGTTGGACTTCTCTCAATCGAAGTTCACTCACGATGCTTCTTCAAAACTGGCGAAGGGGGATGTTGTGGGGGAGATGAAGATAGATACGTATAATGAGAAAAATGTTAGGAAGGCCATCGCTCGATTCATAATCGTCGATGAGTTGCCATTTAGGGTGGTGAGCAAGGATGGGTTTAAAGATATGATTCATGAACTTGAGCCCGATTTAGGATGCCCTCTCGATACACAGTGATGAAGGATTGTATGGGTCTTTATCTTGATGAGAAGAATAAGTTAAGGAATATCATTTTAGGAACGCGACCTAGGATTTGTTATACAACCGACACGTGGACTTCGGTTCAGAATATGAACTATATGTCTGTGACTGGCCATTTTATTGATTCGAATTTTGTGTTGCACAAAAGGATTCTTGGATTTCGTAGAGTCACGGATCACAGAGGGATTACAATTGCGACAGAATTGGAGGAATGTGGGCATGAGTGGGGGATTGATAAGGTTCTTGCAATCACAGTGGATAATGCATCATCTAATAATGTTGCAATAGATCATTTTAAAAAGAGACAAGTGGCACTTGCTGGTGGTAGGGTGGGGGTTGTTGTTTGTGGCATGAATTTATTCACATGAGGTGTTGTGCACATATCTTAAACTTGATTGTGCAAGACGGTTTGAAAGAATGGGATGATTCGGTGGTTCGGGTTAGAAATTGTGTGAAGTATGTTAAGTCATCCCCTCAACGGTTGGATTATTTTAGAAGTTGTGTGAGGAAGAGGTCGCTTCCTACCGATGGATTTTTGCAACTTGATGTACCTACGAGATGGAATTCGACGTATATTATGTTAGAGTCTGCAATGAAGTATGAAGATGTTTTTAATGATATGTTGGCTTTCGATGATAGGTTGGGTAATGGTTTTTTGGATTTTTTAATTGATGACGGGCATGGGAAGAAGGGGTTAGGGCCTCCAACTAAAGAGGATTGGGTGCGTGTGAGCATTTTATAAACTTCTTGAAGTTGTTTTATAATGTCACGTTGAGGATATCTGCTTCGAAGACTGTTACTGCAAACCTATTTTGTACTCAATTGGCTTTGATTCACAACCAATTGAAGGAGTTTGCTCAAAGTGAGGATGATTCGTTGGTGGATATGGCGAAGAGGATGCAATCGAAGTACGATAAATATTGGGGTAATTTGAAAGATGTGAATAGACTACTATTTGTGGCAGCAACACTTGATCCCCAATTAAAGTTGGGTTGGTTGCGTTTTTGGTTCTCTAAGACATTGGGCAAGGAGGAGGGTCGAGTGATGACTGATTTGGTTAGAGGTACATTGGAACAATTGTTTATGGAGTACAATATTGTTTATGGTAATGATAATACTTCAAGGCGTCAACGGATAGCAAGTGAAGCTGGTGGTTCTAGTTCTACTGCAAGTGGTACAGAAGAACGCATGTGGAACGAATATATGTCTTTCATGGAGGAGGACGATGTTATAGAAACCACATCTGAATTGGATAGATATTTGATGGAGCCTCCTCAGCCTAGGGTCGAGGATTTTGATATTCTGGCTTGGTGGAAAGTGAATCAGTTTAAGTTCCCTATTCTTGCTCGGATTGCTCGAGATGTACTTGCCATCCCTATTACAACCGTGCCATCTGAGTCGGTCTTCAGCACAGGAGGACGTGTATTGGATGCTTTTCGAAGCTCTCTAGCTCCTAGAACAGTGGAGGGTCTTATATGTGCGCAGAATTGGTTGCAATCTGCTTCTATTCATGAAGATGCTGAATGTGAACCTGAGATTGGTGGTGGAACAGAATATTTAGAAAGTTATAATGTGGAAAAGGTAATGATTTCGTTGTTTAGAAATGTTTTTTTTAATTGTTAAATGTTTTTTAAGAATGTTGTGTGCTCTTTCTAAATGCTCTTTGTTTCCAGACATGACTAATAATCCTACACAACTTATGTCTATTATCTCGAACTCCAACATGGATAGCGTGACACAGACACAGACACTTGACGTAGACGATTAGAGGGAGGTATAAATTATAATGGTATTGTTTTTCATTTTTTCACTTTAAGGAAAATGCCCATAATATTAGATTAATAAATGTTAGACTTATAATCTTTTAGATAATAGGATTGATTGGTAATTAGTAGCTTGAATTTTGGGGTGTGTTGTATTTTTTTTTTTTAACTATTTTTTTTTTTTTTCATGATGGACATGGTTTTGTGCATATATTTCATAATTTCTATTATTTTGTAAAATTATCATTTTGATATTGTGATATTTCATTGTTTTGGAAAATGGGAAGCAATTAGGTGTTATGTTTATTGTTTTGCATTGGTTGAAATTTAAATTAGTTTAGTAATTAGTGAGTCAATGACCAATCTTTTGTAGTTGGTCATTAAATATTATGGGCATAAATAAAAAAGCCATACAAAACTAACACTATCATAACAATATGATAGTGATGTTTTGATTAAATGGCCAACATTTTATTTCAATAATTCAACTATTCAATTTGTAATATTTGTAGTTTCTTTTAACACCAAGTTAACACAAACTCCAACAACTTTTTTACAATAAATTCCAACATTTTCAAAAAAAATTCTAACAAATCTTTTCTTTCTCTTTTTTTTTTCACGCAAACTCCAATACTTTTTTTTTTTTAATATTAAAAATTAGGGTTAAATACACTTTGCACCATCCAACTATGAAGTCTTGACACTATGCACCCTAATTTATTATTTTTATCACATTGCACACCCACCAACTATTGATTTTAAATACTTTGCACTATGGTTGTTCACCAATACTGGCGGTGTGCTGGTTAATCGGCACCGGTCACCGTTCCCCCACTTAGTAGCTAGGGCAAGACCGGTTGCTATTTTCACCAGGTAGCGTTGAAAATGGTTGTGGCGGTTCACCACCCACCCCCGTTTTAAAAAAAAATAAAAGGCGGGAGAGAGAGAGGTGCAGGGGAGAGAAAGGGAGAAGAGACAGAGGTACGGGGAGAGGGAGATAGAGAAAAGAGATCAGAGGGAGAGAGAGAGAGAGAGAGAGACCACTACAAGAAAAATCACTTTGGGTGTCAAAAAAATTTGTCACCCAAAGTGCTAATTTCATCAGCTAATGTTTTGGGTGACAAAAAAAACCCGATTTGTCACCTAAAGCCTGTCAGCAAAGGTTTTAGGTGACGATTTTCGTGTTTTGTCACTCAAAACCATCCGGACTACAATACCATCCGAACGGTTTTCTGCCATATTGACGAAATTCAAAATCGTCATGCCCAGTACCTCCATCCGTTTGCATGAGGTGCGAACGTACTCTCCATACATTCGTTGAACGGTTGTCCAATGTGATGAAATGCATTTTATCATGGAATATGTGCACGAATATACAAACGTCCAACGGTAATACATCCGACGCAACATAAAGACGTCCACCGTTGTTTCATTTATGACGAAATATTTTTTGTCACTTCAAAAACCGTTCGAACATTACATAAGTTCGGACGCTTGTTCGTTGAACACGTTGGAACGTGTTTTGTACGTACAGTTTTAATTAAAAAACCGTGTGCACGAAGAATAACCTGCGGACGGAGTATTTAAGCGAAGTGTGCGGACGGATGTTATGCGTGCGCACGTTATTAACCGTTCGGACGACCTTTTTACCGTTCGAACCTTTTTACGTATTTGAATTAATTTAATTAAAATTTTAAAAATAATTTGCAAATAATATAAATAGAAAGATATCAATACTCATAATATAATAAAATATCTACAAATATGCAATCGTCATTAAAAGTAAATAAAATACATAATCGATAAGTACTGATAAGTAGTGAAAATACATAAATCTACCCAAATTTTCGTTTGGGTGTCGTACGAGATTGCAACTGTCTGATCTGCTCCATCATCTGCTCACGCATCTGTTGTTCCATTAGTTGCATCCTCCGTTCTTGTTGTTCCACTAGGTTCCTTTGTTGCTCCTCATCATCTTCTATGCTCTTCGTCTTTTTTCTGTTGCTGCTCCGCCATCCAGCTCTTCGTCTTTCTTCCGTTGCTCCATCATCTGCATGCTCTTGCATCGTCTGCTCCATATCTGACCGCTTGACCAGAAGCGCTTCATATTCCATCTGTCTAGCCCTCATCTCCTCAATCTCTAATCTGGCCTCCTCCAATCTCCAGGACAAATCAACGGACGATAATGAAAAGATGATCCAACAGACCGTACTGAACGGCCTAAACCTCGCACGTAACCCGCTTTCATCCCCAACACCTCAGCGAAAATCTCCACTTCGGTGTATGACTTTCCCTCTGACTCGTGCTGCAACTGTAACGCCTCCATTTTTTCCTACAAAATTAGAAAAGAAGATAAAATTAGCACATATGAAACATAAAATAACGAATGCATCATTAAATCTAACGTTACAACTTACAAAAAATTTTCGTGCATCTTCTGATGTCCACATGCCATCCTTATTAGTATGCGTCTTTTTATACAGCAACGCAAGACTAATCTCATCAGATTCTGGATTTTTTGTATACCAAAAGAAATATAAAACGTGCATATTAAAATACCTAAGTCATTTATTTAAATAATAAATAATAAAAATTAAATTTATTACTTACTAACAACGCTCTCGCGCGTTGGAAAGACCTCGCTCCCAATGTGTGTACAATCTTCAGCTTAGCTCTATTCTCCTTGTTGATTGCACTCCTCCTCTGCATTGTACATTTACAGTTGTTACCACAATTAATAATAAAATAAAATAAACGTTCAGGACGGAATAAAAATTTTTAACCTGAAATTCCTCGCTCGCGAATAAATCACAAACACTAGTCCATTCTTCCTTGTTCATATCGGGATATGGGTGCTCTAACGCCTCTTCTTTGGAATTGAACACCGAGTAATGCTGGAACATTCTATTTCTATGCGTCCTGTACGCTGTGTTCATCGTAGATGTCACAGTGATGCGATCCTCGGCTCGGTCATAATCTAGTTGGAAGTCATCCTTAACATATATAACAGTTAGTATGTATAAAAGTTTGCACAATTAAAATTTAATAAATTATACTTACCAACACTCAGTTCATCACGTATGATTTAACCGTCGGGGACCTCCTTCCACTTACTCGTCTCAAATGGGACATGTTGTCGAACGAGCGCACCAATATGACTCGAGAGCATTGAGGATGCCTTGTCATCACCGCCCGTACGTCCATCAGGGATATGGACAGTCACTTTCCTCCGTATGAGCCTTGAGTAATGCAATCTGTGTACTACCCCTTTCGTGTCTGATTCCGGATGTCGCTACAAATGAAGAACAATAAATTTAAAATTCAGTTAAGCATAGAAATTTAAAAGTCATAATATTTAATCAAGATTGACGGGTAAGATACTTACACGCACAACTACTTTGGGTGCCTACTAGACTGGCTGTGGTAGGGACAGTAATTCGTTCCTATCCCTAAGTGAAGGACCTGACACTGCTAGTGTACCGGGACTACTCTCAGCTCGAACTGATGAATCACCGAAAATATTTTCCTCCCGCTGGCATGACGTCGTCCTGTGACCAAATAAATCAATATTAGAGAAAAAAAAAACACAATGAATTATGTTACTCAAAATGAATATAAAATAGAAACGCAAAGTAAATTGAAACGATAAAGTTACTTTAGTCCTCGGAGTCATATTCTTCAGAATCACTACAATCTTCACTGAATGATTTTGAGGAATCATCGCTTCTTTCTATTTCACGTTGTTGTGGAATACTCTCATCGGTTACCGGCACATAAGCCTCGACGTCATTTCTAGTCAACGAGATCATGTCAAAGGAGCTAAAGTCCACAAAAAGCTCAATAGACTCATTCTCCTGGTATGCTTCACGGTTCGACGGTCCTTCTCCATCTTCACTAGCTTCCTCCTCAATAGGTGGAATATCATACGTGTTTCTAGGGGTAATCTTTTGAACAATCTTCCAGTGACCGCCCAACTTCATATCATCGATATAAAACACTTGATTGGCCATAAAAGTCAACGTCTTCCCCCGGAACAACCACGTACTATTTTGAGTGTTACGAAACTATTCACGAAAGGACCGTGTGAAACCTAACTCCATTCACTACACACCCAGAATAATAAAGTGTATGTTGATCCGGACCGGATGCTAATGCATACAAATCATTGACACCGAGTCCGATTTTCATTGCACATAGTTTGAATCTAAAATAATAAACAAGTGTTAATTAAAAATAAAAAGATCGATAAAATTTAACATATAATAGAAATAACCAAAATAAATACCCGATTTCTAAACCATAACGGAAATTCTTCTTCGTGCCTCCTATCAATATTTATTGGTGATTCCTCCTCATCTCTTCCAAGTGCTTCGCTATAAAGAAATAAGATATTTTATAATAAATTAAAATATAATAAACTGATAAGTGTTTAAATGAGCAAATATTCAAATCTTGACCCCTACCAGCTCCCAGTCGAACACTTTGAGTAAATACAGAAAAACGACAACTTCGATCATCCATGTCGGCATAATTCCATCTTTTCTATTGAATCTTGTCTCAACGTACCAAGATACATTGAGTAAAAAGTTAGACATTAATTTAACACATAATTCTCTGCTATGGAGCCCTCAGATCGTGCCCTGTTCTTAACAAAATGCTTCATCTTCCCCATATACCTCTCCATTGGATACATCCAAATTGAACTGGACCCCAAGTTTCACCGAGGTAAATGAACAGCTAAATGAACCATAATAGTAAAAAATGATGATGTTCCAACTTGGTCTTTAACTTCACAACGTCTAAACATATTGTTCAGGAGCACAAGTCTTGAAGGATAAGCTCAACTCAATCAACGTTGTACACACTTCGTTTCCTAACAACTTGTATCATTGTCGGTAACAGTCGCTGCAACAAGACGTGAGTCGTGACTCTTCATACTCATTATCTTTCTTCTTTTATATTCACGCACGGGATATGTTAGAGGCGTATCCATTAGGAAACTTAACACCCTTCAGCATTCACAACACTTCTTATGTTCATCTTCGTTAAAGTAAAAGATGCTTGAGGCATCACCTCTGCTGACCCCGAACCTGCAAATGCAAGTCCTTTTTAATGCCCATTAATGCCAAGTCCCTCCGAGCACTAGCATTGTCCTTCGTCTTACCATCGAACGTTCATCAAAGTTCCCAACACATTGTCACAAATATTCTTCTCTATGTGCATGACATCCAAATTATGTCGAAGTTTCAAATCTGACCAGTACGCCAACTCAAAGAATATGCTGCGCTTCATCCAACTTAACTCATTGTCAGCCGTTTTCTCTTCTTCCGAGTCTTCCCAAACGAACATAACGATACCGATTCAAGTTGTTGAAGTATCTCCTCTCCAGTGACTTCTTCAGGCGTTGCTCTAAACTCTTTTTTCCCGTCAAATATGTCGACATCATGCCTCCACCTATGCGTCGTGGGCAAATACCAGCGATGTCCCAAAAAATAATGTTTACCCCATGTTTCAACCAAAACAACGTTGTGTTCGCATTGCAATTAGGGCATGCTAACCGTCCTTTCGTACTCCAACCCGAGAGATTACCATAAGCGGAAGTCATTTATTGTCCAAAGCAAAGCAGCATGTAACTTGAATGAACTTGACACGGCCGCGTCGTACGTCTGCACTCCATTTTCCCACAAGTCCTTCAACTCATCTATCAATGGCTGCAAGTAGACGTCGATATCATTCCCAGGACTTCTTGGACCCAGAATAAGCAATGAGAGCATGAAACTTGAATCCTTCATACATTTTCATGGCGGCATATTGTATGGAATTAGTACCACTGGCCATATACTATTCGATAAGCTCATGTTGTCAAAAGAACCCATCAGATGCCAAAACCAACCGGACGTTCTGAGATTCCGACCAAACCATTCATAATTCTTATCGAGGTCCTTCCATACCACAGAGTCTGCAGGATGCCTCATCGCCCATCTTTAACACACGCTTCTCTTGTGCCACCGCATATCCGTTGTCGTTTGCCTTGATAGAAACAATCTTGTAACCTCGGTTTCAAGGGAAAATGCCCCAGCACTTTTTGAGGAACTTTTGATTTGCTATTCTGACTGTACTTCCACCTCGATTCCCATACACCGGACACTCTTGTAACTCACTGTGCTCCTTCCAAAACAGTACACAGTCATTTAAGCACGCATGTATGTTATCATAGCTAAATCCTACTTACTTTTTTGCCTCATAATAAGATTTAGGAAGTGTCCCCCCCTCCAACAGCGCATCTTTTATCAAGCCCAACACATCTTCAAACGCCTTTACAGTCAAATTATTCTCGACTTCACATGAAGTAACCTAACAACGAAAGACAACTTCGAGTACTTCTTACATCCGGGATACAACTCTCACTCAGCATCCACCCATAACTTGGTATACGCTAAAAATCTGTCTCAGACTGACTGTTTTAGGACCCGACATATTTTGACCAGCGTTCTCCATATCATCATTTATGTTTCCCTCAAATCCTCACTATGTGGTTCAGGTTCTAAAGTCACTACCGGGTTAGAAACTTATAAAATTGACTCTCCGTGAAATACCAATGAGTGTAACTCTGGTCAAACCAATTATGAATAAATGATCCTCCATCTCGTCTACACGTTTAAACAACACATTCTTACATCTCTTACATGGACATCTTATCAATCCACGACTATCTGCATAACTACGGGCAACACTCATAAAATCCGAACACCATCACTATACTTCGCACTTTTGAGTCTATCACCTCATAAATCCAGCTCTTATCCATATTATTCCTTCAAAGACGAAAAATACAAACAATAATGCAACAATAATGACATTCACACTCAACTCCAATTTCTTCCGGTGATAGGTCCTATCCCATTCAAGTTTACAATATCACGTACTGCACGTAATTGACCGACCATTGTGACCGATGCTTTAGAAAATTCGACAGCATTTCCCCCCAGTCCCCAGATACACGCCTACAACATTGAGCATAAACACTTACCACTGAAGGCAAGTGTGTAAGCTCAATACTGAATGTGTATCAAAAGGACAAAAGGAGATTTGCATCGAAATTTCTAAACACATCTGTCACAATAGCAAATACAATTATGCACATTATGGATATTGTTAACTCAAACTATCCATAACGTAAACAATTCAAGAATTACACCAAGTTCGTTATCCGAACTTGTGTAATTCTTAAATGGGCTAAGGCTACTAAATGAATGCATGAAACATAATTGCAAAAACCGTTCGGACGGAGTCATAACCATCCGAACCATACATATAGCGTTCGGACGGCTTTAGCAAAGCGTCAAACCAAACAAGGGCGTCAGGACAGACCATAATTCCGGACTACGATTTTGAACAATATTATTCTTCGACGAACAAATGCCAAAATTCGTCCAAAAACAAGTCAAAATCAACCAAATCACAAACATTTCAACATAAACACATCACAACCAACTCCATTGCTATCATTTTAGACCCTAAAAATTCAAAAAACACATGCTTTGATATCCTAAAATCTATGTTTTTTATCCAAAAAATTTTAAAACCCACTAACCTCAAACTCAAATATGAAATCCAAATGAGTTGCTCCTTCCACACCCTTTTCAATGAGATTGGACTCTCAAAATCAGCTCTTATCTTCTCCTCTTGCTTAAATCTCTCGTTTTCTAAGTTTTTCCCTTTTTCGCTATACTATATGTGATTTCCCATCATTCATATGCATAAACACCATTCAAACGCCCAAAAGAGAGTTCGGACGTCTATGTGTATAAGTTTTCGAGGGAATCGTTGCCGCCTAAAATTTCACACCATCCAAACGATGTATTTTATGTCCGTACGCTAGCTTATAATTCACAACACTGTTTTAGAAATTCTCAAACGACAGCGTATGATCATAAACAAAAACGTTCGGACGGAAAACCATCCGTTCGCACGCTGACTTGCAATTCACGACATACCGTTTTTAGATGTCACGCCCCAAACGCTAGCCCGACGAGGCTAATGACAGCCGTGAGCATTCTCAACAACAAATGCTCCAACACACTTAACTAAAATCTTGCAGGAAAATTTTTTTACATCAACTATGACTAATTCAGAATATGAATTATTAAAAATTTATCTCCTATACGCAAGCTGACATGCAGACCCTCAAACGTTCTACTGAAGTGTACGAATATGTAAATAAGTATACGCGAAATAAAAACGTATAACTATATCAAATAACACGCATAGAGAAACATTTAGAAATCTAATCTTCAGGCAAAACTTAAAGCAATAAGTTATAATTACATCATGGTCCCAAAATATAAGTTGCTTAAGAGTCTTAAGTCTCGTAGCTGAACAGACCACAACCACATCACAATGGAGGTTCATATCAGCTCTTTCAAAAAAACTTAGGATCTACATGAACTTAGGAATTAGGAGAGGGCACCCTCGTCAGCCCCCTCCTCAGGTTCCAGATCCTCCTCATGAGTTCCCTCACCTAGAACATCATCTGGAATGATACAATTGAAAATACTGTGAGTCGAATGACTCAGTAAGGGATATGCATGACATGATCATGAATGACAGGTATATATATGCCAAAAATAAATGCATGTTTATGTATGCGACTCTTGTACATGCAAATTTGCTTAAAAGTCTTTCATCCTTATTTGGGCTACTTCTCTCGCTCCATTTACCCCTGAAGTCAGGGTTGTGCGTTCCCTTCGGAACTGTTCCCCTTCCCTTGAAAACATGTCATTTGGTCGAGCTAACCTTGATGTGGCCCCAGGCCTAATGGCTAGACACGACCCTTAGAGGTCCACACCTTCTCGCATTCGTCCTTCAGTGTGGTTGCACATACCTCGAGGACTACCCATCCTTCTCGCATTCGTCCTTCGGAGTGGGTGCCCTTAGGAGTCATCCATCCTTCTCGCATTCGTCCTTCGGAGTGGAATGCACCTATCATACTTAGGTACGGTACCGACCATCTTATTTAGCCCCATAACATATCCTAACATAGCATAAAATCTCACTTTCATTTGCATAAAATTTCCCTTTCTTCTTTTGAGAAAATCAATGCAAATGCTCATGACATGCTCGATAACAAATATTCATGATGTGTATCATTCCAGTTTTCGGAAAAATAATTTTTCCACTTACCTTTATCCACTTGAGCTTATGGTGGTGCCTTGCCTACAAATGAGTCATACTAATGTTGTCACTTAAATGATTGAGAGATTACTTGATGCAGCAAATCATCATTTATTTCAAAATAAACATATCATAGTAAATCACATATTTTTCTTTACTAACTAGCAGTGGTTCTACAATGTAAAACTTTATCTTAATGTTGCTGAAACCCATTAAACTTGGATGCCAAAATGATCCTTACTCTAGATGTTATAACATATTAAAATTTCAGTAATTTAGAGCTATTTGCCACTCAAAAGATTTATTCGAAATGCAAGTTGCTGAGGGCGTCCAAGCAGACAGCTTCGATGTTTCCAGCTTCAAAAATTCATAACTTCAAAAACATAGCTCCAAATGACATGAAATTACTTTTAAACTTTTATGTTTTCATAAACTTAAATTTGAAGATAAGACTCATAAAAATCGGAACTAATTTACATTTTCAAAAACACTTCATAACAGATAAAAATCCTAGAGCAAACAATGCTGCTGTCTCCAGCTCGACCTTCCACTTTCAAAACACCATAACTTATTCAATACACCTCTAAATCACACGAAATTTATCTTAAAATGTTCCTCTTTGATAAACTTAAAATTCAAGACCAGAACCACAAAAATCAGACTTAAAAGGATCACTTAAAACATTATTTGGAACGAGCAAGAAATCTAGACATGCAAGGCTGGTGACAGCTTGACGTCTGAACTTTAAAAATCCATAACTTGCTCAATCTTTATCGGAATCATTTGAAGTATGGCTTAAAATCTTCGTATTTCATAGGCCTATAACATAAAATTCTTTCAAGATCAAAGAATAAGAACAATCACATCAAAGGTTACTCCTAATTCGAACTTTGTGTTCTGCAGAAACTAAATTCCATCAACTATTTTAAGAAGTCTATCTTATAATTCTTAATGATTTCCAACACTATAGATCAAGCTTATCAAATGCTATAGTTTCTCTAACAACAACAAATCCAACTTTAGCTCTTCATTCACCTTATTTTCCAGCAACACATTTGCTATGACAATTCTGCACTTGCCATAACTATTTTATTATCTGCAGAAACTAACTCCATCTTGCATTCTATTAACGTTTCCATTTAATTTCCAGCAACAATACCGATATCTCTATGTATACCTTTCAGCTCTCCATATGAAGGTTTATAAGTCACTCAAAACAGAGAGCATTACATCTTTCAAGAACAAACTTAAACAAAATGACACAAATTCAACTCTTTTCTTGTCCAGCAAAAGCAACAATTCTGAGAAGCAAATGCATGCCGCAACTTCACTCATTTTTCTTCATTCAAGTAAGGTTTACAATGCTAGAACTACAGTTTTATTTTCCAGCAATTCAGCAAATCAAAATTATAACTTAACAAAGTAGCTGAAAGCATTAGGAAGTACAGAAACGCAAACTAGTAAACTCGGATTTTGTAAAACAAGATTTCTACAGCATTTTTCCACATTAATAGTCCATAACTCATCTAAAATTATTTTCCAAAGAGTCACCTATATATATATTCAGCCCTTGAAACTTAAGGACTGAAGATAGACAATTATTGTAATGTACCTAAGGCTTCTGCAACTTGTTACCGATGCTACTTACACGACTTCCTTTAGTTTAGCAAAAGATTAAATAATATGGTGCCTCGCAACATCTTCTACGGTTCTTCTAGAATTTAACTATCCTCCAAAATTGCACATACAACCACAAGGACAGAACAGAAAACTAATGCTCGTCAAGAAGCTACCCATTCTACAATATTCAGCTATTCTCTTAATGTTCTTCTGCAGCTTCTTCTGCAGCTTCTTCTGCATTAGTTATATCCACCTACATGCAGCAACTACTTTCTTTTAAATTGCATTTATCTCATGCTTCACATAACCCAACCAACTTGCAGACACCTCATAAAATTTACAGATAACGCACCAACTCCACATATAATGTTCTGTGCTTTAACACAATTCCTTTCAACCCAACATATTCCAAAACCCCTTTAATTGAAGCTAAACCTCAAAACCCTTCGTGCATGTCCATTAGTTCTTGAAAGTTCATCACTTGAGACTTGATTCTCTAATAAAACTAACATGCATTTCAGCTTAGAGGTGAATCTAATACATAAAGTCAAAAAAACACCACATGCAAAGCTCGGTCACTCTCTGTCAAAGCCAAACATCACAGTAATAGGAAATGTAAAATAACTATTCTGCACCAAAACTAAAAATTCTCCATATTTACATTCTGCCATAAGCTTCCATCTACAACCAACTAACTTAGAATAAAATTTTCTCTCATTCATTCACATCTCTAGAACAGTTTGCATGTCTATTATAATTAAAAACCTACCAACTGACATGCACTAAAAATTTCGTAGTCATCTAATTAGAGCACAAAACATAATCTGTCAATTATAAACCTCTTGCACTAACAAAATTCTATTAACCTTGCATGCCCTTTTTCCCCTCAAATACTTTTCATTTCCAACTCATCGATATTCAAATCTGACATGCAAGTAAAGAAAAACAGAGGATAGTAACAAAAACTAAGTCTAACAATTACCCACACATAACTCACGGTTCCTTTAAAATTCTAAATCCAAATGTTAAATTCCCCTTATCTTGGCTTCTCTTAGTTCTCTTTACTGCAACTGAACCCCCTATCACTACACGGCAATTCTCTCTTCTTCTTTTTTTCTTCTCTTCTTCTTCTTCTTCTTCTTCTTCTTCTCTCTTCTTCTTCTTCTTCTCACTTTCTTCTTCTTCTTCTTCTCGACTTTCTTCTTCTTCTCTTTTTTCTTCTTCTTCTTCTCGGCTTTCTTCTTCTTCTCTTCTCTTATTTGTGCGTGAGTGCGTGCGTGTATGAGTGACAAAGGAAACCGAATAAGGAAAATAGGGAGGGGGGAGGATGGTGCGAAACAAAGTATTGGGGAGGAAAAGACCATCCTACCCCCAACCTTGTTAGTAATGCCATCCACCATTGGTTAAACATGCGGCAGTTTTTTTTTTCCTGGTCACATGTGTCTCCCCCTATTCATCTCTTTCCTTCACTTTTATTTATTTTTCAAAGCCTTTAACTTAATTTTTAATATTGCAATTTAGGTGGATATTCTTAGACAAAAAAATAAAATTTGCAAACAAATATAACATGTAAATTATTAATAAAGATGCAAGAAAAAGTACTAAAGGAAAATCTCACCTTAGACATAATTTTCAATCAAGTCAACCATACATGTCTTTTCTCAATAATTCAGGATGGTGCAAAAACTTAAAGAGTCAAAAAGTTAAAAAAAAAAATTGACATTGAAGGAAACCTAAAAGTCGGGGTCTCACATTAGAAATACCCAAACGACAGCGTCTCAATGAAACGATCATAAACGAACGTGTCCGGACAGAGTATAGTACCATTTGGACGGTTTTCTTACACAATACGACACCGTTCGACCTTATAGTAAATAGTCTGGCTGGTTATCTATCCGTCCGAACGGGTTTTGACGATCTGATATTTTTTTTTAAGCTCATACCATTCAATTTATTACCAAGTTTAAATAACCAAAGTGTGTTAATAATATAAATAACCTTAAGTGTGTTAGATAGTAGTTTTGAAGTTTGAAGGAGTATAACGAAATGAGAAACATAACATTAATTAACATGTTGCACTAAAGAAGAATAAATAGAAATAATATAAATATATCAAATATCCTCAAAACATAATATAACAAAATAACATCAAATAAATCCCAATACATGTCCTCAAAACATAATAAAAAAATAAAATAAATGTCTACTACTACTCATCATCCGCGAGCTGTAGAACCTCCCGAACACGCCTCATGTGCTCCTTTATCAGAACGACCCACTCAATCAGGGCAAGTAACTCTGCACCGGTTGCCACTCCCGTCAAGACTGACCAAACCGCAGCCACCTCCTTCTATCACTCAGAGTCCAAGTGGTTGACCTTACGCTCCAAAACTGTCAGCCAACCACTGATATCACTCGGCATCTGATAGGTGGGTTGCATGACCGAATGCATCCACTCAGTTAGCTCGGTCATCATATCTGCCACCCAACTCGGTCGCTCAGCCCCAAGTCCTTGGGTCGAGCTTTGTCCAAGATTCTGCCCCTGTCCCCTCGGCTGCTCCTATTGTCTACCTCTAGCTGCCCAAGCAGTACTTAGCACTCGGCGTGTCAAGGCCATAGATTTTGAGAGCGTCACCTTATTAATCAACCCAAGTGGAAGCGCCTTTGGCTCTTCAACACCATCGGGTACCAGCATAGCGTGTAGGAACTAGGTCAAAAGAATACCGTACGACAAAGAAATCTGAGAATCAGTCTTCATGGCCTCTGCACAGACGGTCTGGTAGATGTATGATGCCATATAAACTAGCTCCCCATATACAACTACCAGGTACAAGAACTCGGCCCTGTCATAAGACAACTCCGTCGTGTGCTTCTTCGAATTGATGGCGGAATATAGAATCAGATGTACAATCCGCCAAAAAGGAAGCAATTGCCTGTGTTGCATGTTACTTCCCTCCAGAATAGCCACATCCTGGCCCAGCAACGACTGAAAAATCTCAGCCTTAGTAGGCCGGCCGTCATCGCATTGTGGCAGGTTTGAGAACGTTGTCAAATTCCTCTCGTACCCCAAGAATCTCACTAGCTCGTCCGGCAAGAATGTGACCAGAACATTATAAATGGTGACCTTCATACTAGGTTCTTCGAGGATCGTCAACCGAAGTATAGCAGCATAGAATTCTTGCACCATGTTCTTCGATGCATAGTCAGTCCTCTGGAAGAACGAAAGCCAACCTGCCTTCTCCCCTACCTCTGGAAGTGTCTGATCCTCAAATAGAAGATTGTAGATCGTAGAAATCCGCCAACTAAATGTGCCACTCGACATCGATTGAGCGGGACATAATGATCGTTGTATGCTGCTCCAACAATAGAGCTGGATTGGAAGATTGCTCGGCATCAACCTGGCTACTAGTACGCGGACGCTTGCTCATTTTTTGAAAATCTGCACAAAAGCGTTCGCACGGTTAAAAAGGGGTTCGTACGATTAGACAGCCGTCTGAATAGATAATGACACTATCTGAACAATGAATTAAAAAAAGAAATATGTAAATTTAATATAAAAAGGCATCCAGACTGCTTGATAGAGCGTCCGGACATAGGCAAAATGACAACGTATCCCTTTTGGGATACTACAAGGCATCCGAACAATTTTGGATAGCCGTCCAAACTAAAAACATATAAGAAAAAAATTTAAATTTAATATGAAAACGTACGGACTGCTTTGATATAGTGTCCAAACACGCTCAAAACGATAACGTATCCCTTTTGGGATACTACCAGACGTCCGAACGGAAAACAGAGAAGTAAACTATTTAAATTTTATATAAAACACGTCCGAACTGTTTCATGTAGCGTCCAGACACAATCAAAATGACAACGTATCTGTTTTGGGATACTAAATGGCGTTCGAACCTGGTGACAACAGCGTCCAAACTAGAACCAGCAAAGTAATCTATTTAAATTAAATATAAAATACGTTCGGACTGCTTCAATATAAAGTCTGGACACACACAAAACGACAACACTTCCCTTTTAGGATACTATCAGGCGTCCGAACGCCTGAAGACAGCGTCCGAACGGGACAGGGAAGACGACCGAGTTAATTCAGTCATGGCAGCGTCCATCCACCTGCCACACAGTCCCAAAAACACCAGCAAATCGTAAACCAATGGGCTTAAAATAATCCTAACACTTAATACAATCAATTTTCACATAAAAATCAATCAAAAAACACAAAGTACTATACAAAAAATAGGACTGAAATTCTATGTGTAAAACTATAAAACAAAAAAAACAAAAACAAAAAACAAAATTTTATCACTAAAATCATGCTATAAATGAACAAAACATACCTGGATGTGATTAGAGCCTCGAAGGAATGAGTTTACGTTGAGATTTGGGAAGAAAACAAGTGAGGGTTGAGAGAGTTTTAAGGATAAAACACACGGTTTAAATGAAAATGTCAAACTGTTCGCGTTTTTTACAATCCATGGATGTCGTCCAGAAGGTGATAACCCATTTGGACATTTTTCAGCACACATGCCCCAATGAGAGTCCTCCGTATTAAATGACTAAAATTTAAACCGTTTAAAACGATTCGAAACATTAAAAGATTCCGGACGATGGCGGCCCATTCAAACGTTATTCCCCTGACTTCGTGTGATGTGGAAGTACACGTTTGGCTGAATAAAAGTCACGTGTTGTCCGGACGATGTCCAGGTGGTTCAAACGATGATAGCTGTTTTCAACCATCGTATGACATAAACACGTGTAAGCCATGCGACGGTTACACGAATGTCCGAACGGTGCTGTCATCTATTCCAACAATGTCGTTTCATCATACCCGTCTAGACTCAATGCTTCTCCATTCGAACGCCTACCACATTAAACACATGTATTCCATACTACTGCGATAAAGGCGTCTGGACGATGTTTTCATTCATTCCAACGTAATCAATTAATGTGATGCATCCGAATGGCACGGAACAACATCCGGACTCTTAGCAAATTTATTTGACATTACTTTTATTCTTAAATTGATTATGGATCTCATTTAATTCGCTCAATTTAATTTATTTAAATCATTGAACTAACACAATGTAATTCGGCTCAAAATTTTAACTTAGATTATTTATTTTGAATACATAAAATATATATATATATATATATATATAAATAGTTAAGCATATTTTTATATTAAACATCTATTATAACTAATAACTTATTTAATTGTAATTACACTAACCGTTCCGTTAACATAGCACTCGTAGTAATCACCCATTTAATTGTACTAATCGTCCGTATAAATTGTAATAAATTTAAACTAATGAAAAAACATAATTAATATCAAAATATCAAACATAATCCAAATACTGAACGAAAAATACAATTATAATGTCTAGTACAAGCCAGAGACGGTACTTATAAGAATACGTAAATAATAGCGATAAAACATAAAAAGAAAACTAGTCCTAATTACAAACTGGCTGGTCCAGATCTTGTCAAAGGGTGTCACAAACATGCACCAAATACTCCTCCATATTATCCACCCAACTAATGAGTGTCTGAAACTGTATCAGAATGGTATGGACAAAGCCATATCCATTAGAGCAAATTTATTCTCTAGACTGGTCAAGCAGCACTGGGGCTCCAAGCAAAACGAATGCGCCGACTCCACTATCGCCTGAATACTCCCTCTCAGCTTCACTATAAAAGCGTCCACCCAAGCTAGTCGCTCTGTCTGTGCCTCGACATTGGTGATACTTCTCCCGTAGAGATCCATGGTCAACCTACCAAAAACCTTCTGAACATAAGTACAAATCATTCACACGTAATTCAAACGGCGACATTTACATTTAGAAGCATCCGAACATGGCCAAGTACGTTCGAACGATACTAAACACGTTCGGACAACTATAGACAATCGTCCAAATGGTACTTCGATGAACACAAACCAAACAACGTACATTGATGAACACAAAGAACACAACAAAATTCAAAAGTACTAAATTGAAATGCATAAATTTGAAAAGCAAACTCCTGAAGAAGGTTTTACCTGAAGTTGTTTGAGAGATCTCGAAATAAATCTCTAACGGGCAGTGAAATGTTTGAGAGAATAGAGTAAAAGTGTGATTTTGACAAATTCTAGCCGGTTTAATGTTATAAGCAGGCGTCCGCACAGTTTTCATAGGCATTCGGATGCGTATCAACAGTTAAATTCACACGTGGCTCAATCAAATTCAACGTCAATAAATATGTCCGATTCGAAAATCTTTTAGAACTTACATCATCTAGACGATCTATCTAGATCCGGATGATTTCGACATCACAAGTATGAAGTTTTGAAACGTGGAACCACATGATTCGCGGAACATTCGTATCTGTGTGAACTTATTTTCAGCATTTGGACGGTTTTATTTTTTTTACGTCGGAACGCTCATGTTTAAGGCCGGACGGGATTAAGTGTTCATGATGATTTTTAAGTTGTCACTATGTGCTAACAATTATTATTCATTGGGTAATGTCCATGCAAATGTTGTAAAGATGATGTATGGACGGTATTGTAAAATATGTGACGATTCTCATCGTCACTCAGTTACAACGATTTGGAATTTGTCACCCAGCAAAGCGTTCAAACATTTTGTTTATTGGTCCGAACGAATATTAAGTATTTGTGACGATTTTTATCGTCACTCATTCGCGACGAGGTGTATATTGTCACCAGAAATCCATCCGAACGATTTTAGGACCTATCTAGGCGGTTTTGGCATTCTTGGATGATTTTGGGTGACGAAATTAATGTTTTGTCATGGAAAGGCCACTTTAGGTGACAAAATTTGGTTTGACAACCAATTCTCTCCCTATCACCAACATTTATTAATTTACATTTAAAGAGAGAGTTGCGAAAAAAAAAAATATTCAACTGAAAACAAAATCAATTTTGGATTGAAAACTATCTATCTCTCATATGGAAGGATAATGTTAAAACGTATATTAATGAATATTGATGGTTTCTTTGAATATATAGTCAACTCATTAATGAATAGATATTTTATTTTATAATTGATCATAATGTATTTAAAAATTTATTAATGGACTTTTTATTTGTAATTGATGTTTTTGGAAACCCATTAATAAGAATTTTATTTCATCCAATTTAATAAGGTTTTAATTTCATAATTGATCATAATATATTTGGTAAATGGTAACTCATTAAGGGCTAAAAATCATAATAAATTTGAAAATCTGGACATTTATTTCATAATTGATTTAGAAAGATATGAAGTAGTTAAGCAATAGGCACTGATCTTGAGAAGATTTTTAAACCATTTAAATAATTTTTAAACTTTTAGTTTAGGTATTTTTTTCTCCCTCTCTCTTGTTCTCACTCTCTCTCTCCTCCTCATGTAACTCACGTTATCCTCACATTTCTCTCTCTCTCTCTCTCTCTCGCATCTCTCTCACACTCTCATGGTCTCACCTCTCTCTCTCGACCCTCTCGGCAGTCCTCTCTCTCGACCCTCTCGGCAGTCCTCTCTCTCTCTCTCCCTCTTTGTCACACACTTGGTCGGTTAACTGGCACCATTAGGCACGGGGGGCGGTTGGAGCTTTTGGAAAACTGCCCTAGGCGGTGGTAGTGCCGGTGAAGGCCATAACCGCCACTGCCACCGGTTATGCATGGCTCTACTTTGCACCTTCCTTAAAATTTTCAGTTAATTTAGACAAAAAAATGAATATTTTTTTTATGTGCGAAATGACAATTTTATCCCTATTTTTTGGCAGTGACTATTTTATAAGGGTAAAATTGTAATTTTTGGGACAAAAAAATAAATTTCCATCTAAATTGATGGAAAATTTTAATAGAGGGTGCAAAGTGTCTGAAATCAATAGTTGGTGGGTGCAATGTGACAAAAATAATAAATCGGGGTGCAAAGGGTCAAGACCCTCAAAGTTAGAAGGTGCAAAGTGTATTTATCCCTAAAAATTATATCAAATCATCTCTCCCTCTACACCTTTTTACAAACTCCAATAAAAATTAAATATCTTTAAAATTTTATACCAAATTTTACACAAAAACTTATAAAACTCCAATCTACATAAATATTCACAATTTTATAAAAAAATCCTAAAAATCTTACAATTTTTTATAAAACAAACATCCCTTAGGAGATCTTTGTCACTCCATGCTTTTAGACAATTTCATACCGTTTTCTCAAGCCGTCTCACATTTTTCAAATGTGGCTGTCACTGTTTAGCGCCGTTCGAAGTCATTCTCATCTTTCCTCTGTCATGCAAATGGTTTATGCAAGAAGAATTTTCTGATATAGTTGGATCACATTTTCTACAGCACACCCTTGTGACCGGTTTGTGGTTTTGCCACATGTGGTGAGTAAGGATACGGCGTGTTTTAGGGTGGTTGTGAGTCGTATGACAATAATCAACTGGCGGGATGGAAAAATCAGACAATGAATGTCTTGACAAAACTAACAAACCAATAGACTGTTGGTAATTATTTTGAAAACTCAAAGGATCATGTTTTAAAATGGTGAAAAACCAAATAAAAGGAAAAAGGTATTTTAACTCAAAAAGAAAAGAAGAAAGAAGAAGAAAGATGGAAACATGACTAATCGTGCCGCCTAACCGTCTCCTGATCACGAAAATTTTAGTTTGGGCAGCATCGTCACACATTTTGCACCCACACTGACAATGGGGCGTTCCCCTTTTAAACATAACATGGGGGCATCTTTGTCAACTTTCATCAGCGTTTTAAATGATCTCAAATGTCTATATGACCCTTATGCTCCTTCTTTATTTACCGAAGCTCAAGTTCACTCACCTCATAAATTTGTCCATAAACAAGAACCATCTTTGGGCGTGTTAGTATATTATCTTGTATAGGTTACCCTCTTCTCCTATAATTCTGATTACCCTGTATAGGTTATCCTTTCCTCTTATAATTTTGTCTCTCCTCCTATAAAAGGATGAGTCGTTGTACACTTTAAACACATCTCAGAATATACAACGTATTCTTCATTCTTGCTATCTTTTCTCCTATTTCAACATGGTATCAGAGCCATTTTTATCCTGTGGCTCAGGTTAGCCAGCATTCTTGTTGGTCCAATCCGGCCTAGTTTAGTTCTTTTCTTATCTTTTAATGGGCCTCTCGGTGCCTGTCCTGCATCATTCCAGCGGCCTCCCGACATCTTCTCTCAATCCTTCCGGCATCCCTCTAGTGAACTTCTAGCGATCTCCCTATTATGTCATCTTCTGGTTGTTGTTCGCCTTTCTCCAGCTAAATTTCGACAATCCTCTCCGATTATCTTCAAGAGACTTTCCTCCCTTCTCCTGCCAGATTCCAACAATATGCTCTAGGCCTTCTGTTCATCATTTTTTGGTGTCTCCATCACCGACCACCATCCACCGCCAACCACCATCTCTGGTCATCGTCCTCCCCATCTCTGGCCACCTCTAGGGCCTGTTCGCCCTTCTGGCCATCTTCAGGTGATCATTGACTGTTCGTCTTGTCTTCAGCCATCTTGAGGCGACCATTTGCCCCCCTCTCCGGCCATCTTCAAGCGACCATCCGTCCCCTTTGGCCATCTTCAGGCGTCATTACTCGACGTATCCAGTATTTCGGTCACCGTTCGTTCTATATTGTCTCTGCCCCGACCCCAGTCAGATCTTGTGTCACCGCCCTGTTCAGCGGATCTTGTCTCTGTCTCGACCCCGGTCGGATCTTGTCTCTGCCTCGACCCCGATTGGATCTTGTGTTGCGGCCCTGTGCAACGGATCTTGTCTCTATCCCGACCTCGGTAGGATCTTGTGCCACGGCCTTATGCAGCGGATCTTGTCTTTGGCTCTCTTTCTGTGGGTTCTTCAATCCCATTCTTTTACTAAAATTTGAGTCCCTGTTCATCGATTTTTTGTCTTTCCATGCCTCAAATCAATTCTACGGGTCTCATATTCTTGTTTGGTGGAAAGAACACCTTGTTCTGAAGGCCAACTCACGCTTCAGCCTATTTCCGCCTCTGGCCTAATCCAGGTCCGAACCGTTTTCAGCCACCGCTCAACCTGAACCACCTATAGTCCAGTCCAGCCTGAACCACCTGCAGTCCAGTCTAGTCGCCCTGTGCAGCAGATCTTGTCTCTGGACCGACCCCAATCGGATCTTGTCTCTAGCTCTCTTTCTATGAGTTCTTCAATCCCGTTCTTTCATTAAAATTCGGGTCCCTGTTCATCGATTTTTGGTGATTTCATACCTCAAATCGTTCTACGGGTCTCATACTCTTTTTTGGTGGAAAGAACACCTTGTTCTAAAGTCTCATGCCCCCTCCCACACCGCTTGGAGGCCAGCTCACACTCCAGCCCATTTCTGCCTTTGGCCCAATCCAGGTTCACC
Source organism: Morella rubra (assembly GCA_003952965.2). NCBI lineage: Eukaryota > Viridiplantae > Streptophyta > Magnoliopsida > Fagales > Myricaceae > Morella > Morella rubra. The sequence continues at coordinate 16,318,098 of CM025851.1, read as the reverse complement.
CCATTTTCAGCCACCGCTCAGCCTGATCCACCTTTGGTCCAATCCAATTCCGACGCCAACGACCCACCAGCCTGCTCCGATCGGGCTCTCCAGTTTAGTCCAGTCGGTCTCGTTCCAATCCAGCTCAGATCCGACGTCGGCGACCCACCACCGACCGCAGACCGACAGAGTCTGTCACCCTCACACAATTTTTCGCGCTCGTTTCAAACATGCCCTCCATTTGCTCTAATTCGATCGCTGATATCTTCATCAAGGCTCATTCTCCTGGACATCATCAAGATTTAGTTGGCAAACTCAAGTTAGCATCTTCGCTCCCACCTTGAGTTTGAGGGGGCTTGTTAGTATATTATCCTGTATAGGTTACCCTCTCTTCCTATAATTCTGATTAACCTATATAGGTTAGTTATTATCCTATATAAGTTACCCTCACCTCTTATAATTTTGTCTCTCCTCCTATAAAAGGATGGGTCATTGTACACTTTAAACACATATCAGAATATACAAAGTATTCTTCATTCTCTCTATTTTTTCTCTTATTTCAACAGGGCGTAGTGGACCCAATTGAACAAAAAATTTCCCCGACATTCTCAAGCTTGACAAAAGCTTGAGCATCAAGTAACTGTAAAAATCAAGACAGACAAAAAAGAAAGCGTGGGGATTGCAGATACGAGGGGGACAGGCCCATGAGTGCACTGCTCGATGGTGGCCCAAGCAAGGAGCGCTTGATGTCATCCTTTTGGGTCGGTGAGCTAGCGGATTTACTTGCCATGCAAGTTCATTCTAGTCGTCCAGTGTTAACTCATGACTTCCCGGCGAATGCTAAAATTCATGCTTCCCATTTCTTTCGGGTTCTGGTGCTACTGGATACTCGAAAACCTCTGCTTCCGGATTATTATCAACAACGAAAGGACGCTGAGCCTTGCTGGGTTCAGCTAAAGTATGAGAAGATTTCTGATTTTTGCTATGCTTGTGGGCGTATTAGTCATACTCAGTCTTTCTGTGAGCTCCAGTTTTCTTCGTCGGACCCTAACATCCATTTCAGCCCAAAGATGAAAGCTGATGGTCCTGGGTTAGAATTTCGAAAGTGGTCGATTGCTGCTCCTATGGTGGACTCTCCATCTGACAAGGCCAGGGGTATGGCCTCCCCCTCGTCCTCTGGTTCTCCTTTACTTGGTCTTGATACGGCCTCTCCGGTGCAATCTTTGTCTATTCTGCCGCCTGGCCGCCGTCCACTTTTCTTTCCCCCAAAGTTTTCGCCCCCTGATGGTTCTGCTGTTGTTGGAAATGAGGGGCTAGCGTGTGTTCAGAGTTCTCTGACACCTGGAGGCGACTGCGGTCTCTTTCTCAGAGACACCCCTCCTTCCCTATCACTTCAAAACGGCTACCCCTCTGTCCCTCGGGACAGCTCAGCTTTGGTAACTTGTCCCCCCCCCTCTTTTCCTGCCCGGTAGAGTTCCTTGCCTGGTCCACTATGCCCTCCTGGCTTCACTCCTTCAAAAAGCCCCAAGTCCGGCTCCTTCTCCAGCCCATCTCACCTCACCTCACACCTGTTGGGCCCAGCTCCTATGTCCCCCCCTTTAAAACCTTTTGAATCTGCTTCGGATGTCACCGATGCGTTACTTACTCTGCCTTAGGCCCAGGAACCTTTTGCATCTGCTCTCGAGCAGAGCTTGGATGGTCTTCTATCGCAAGCTTCTGTGTAGCATACCCAAACGACTTATCAAGCACCAGGTGGTTCTCTGGTTATAAAGCGTTTCAAGTCTGAAAGAAAAAGCAAGGAAGTTCGCTCTTCGCTGGATTTCTCTACTGACTGCACGATAGCTTCTTTGAAGTTTTCTGGCAAGATTCATAAAGAGAAAGGGGTAGTTATTCGCAATGGCAGCCCTTATTGTGGCGCTAAGTTCCTTTCGACAACGGCAACTCAGAACCTTCAAAAGACGCATGCGGCAGCTATGGATTCGGTCTCTCTTGCAGTTTCAGGTAACTCTTTGGACATGGCTGGGGTGGCAAGCCTTATTGTGCCCCCACCCCACCCATGAGGTTGCTTCACTGGAATTGTCGTGGCCTGGCTCGGGCTGCGGCAGTCCGAACTCTCCGGGCCCTCATCGGGACTTCCAACCCCGATATTTTGTTCCTTGTCGAAACTAAGATATCTGATGTTAGCTCTTCTCTTCGGCGTTTGGGTTTTCTCCATTTTGTTCAATAGCCTCCTTTGGGTCGCAAGGGTGGTTTGACTCTTTCTTGGTATTCTGGTATTGATTTGGAAGTCTCTGCTCTTAATCAACATTTCATCAACGTGTTGGTTTTTTCTGATCCTAGGCATGTCCCCTGGATGATGACTCTTGTTTATGGTCCGACTGTCTGGGCTAACAAACAGCTTTTTTGGGATAATCTTCGGGCTGTGGGCAGTGCGTTTGCAGGTGCCTGGCTTTGTCTTGGTGATTTTAATTCGGTGGTGTCTCAGTTGGACAAGAGTGGTGGGAATCCTGTTCCAGGCTCTTCTTCTTCTAGCCTTCAGCACTTTTTGCTCACTCAAGGTATGGTGGATCTCGGTTTCCACGGTCCCCAATTTACCTAGAGTAACAAACGCCATGGGCATGCGCTGATTCGGGACCGCCTTGATCGTGGTGTGGCTAATGGCGACTGGCGTCTCTTGTTCCCTCGTGCTTCTATCAAGCATTGTCCCCGAACTTCGTCCGACCATGCTCCTATCCTCCTCGATACCTTTGGTGATAATTTTTCGGGACCCCGTCCTTTCCGTTTTGAGCCTTTCTGGCTTCGCTCCCCCGAATGTCACGCGGTTGTTGAGGTTGCTTGGCACCCCTCCTGTTTGGGCTCTCCTGCCTTCCGGGTCACCCAGAAAATCCAGAGAGTCAAGGCTGGTCTGAAGCGATGGAATAGGGATTCGTTTGGTAATATTCAACAACAGATTCAACAGTATACTTCGGAACTTGCTCGCATCCAAGATCTGGACCCCACTCCCACCACTAAAGCCCTCGAACATGATCTTCAATGGCACCTTCAAGATGTTTTGAAACGGAAAGAGGATTTATAACGGTGTAAATCACGGCTACAGTGGCATTCCATGGCTGATTTGAACACCCACTTTTTTCACCTATCTACTGTGGTTCGCTGACGGAGGAACTCTATTGAGGGCATTAAAACGGATGAGGGTTTTTGGCTTAATTCCCGTGACGAGATCGGTAATCATTTGGTCTCTTCTTTCTCTAATTTATTTACCTCTTCTTCCCCGTCCTTTGGCCCCGAAATTGCCTCACTTATTTTCCCTGTTATTTCTTCTTATGGGAATTTGCTTTTATGCCAAGTTCCGGCTGAACCTGAGATTTGGCTCGCTATGCGTTCCATTGGTGCTCTCAAGGCACTTAGCCCTGATGGGCTTTCTGCCCTTTTTTATCACTCTTTTTGGAGCATTGTTAAGTTGGATGTGATACCGGCAGTGCAGTCTTTCTTTATTTCTGGGTTCCTCCTCAAATCCCTCAACCATACCAATATCGCCCTTATTCCCAAGAAAGACAACCCTACTCTTGCCTTCCATTTTAGACCGATCAGCCTTTGTAATGTTATTTATAAGGTGATCTCTAAAATCCTTTCTTCTCGCCTTAAACCTCTTCTCCATAAACTCATATCCCGTATGCAAGCCGGATTTGTTCCCAACCGTCTTATCCAAGAAAATTCTATCCTTGCCCATGAACTCATCCACAAGTTGAAACATCACAAAGGGAAGCGCGGTTTAATGGCCCTTAAAATTGATATGGACAAAGCATACGATCGTATTGAGTGGGAATTTATTTTTGAGGTCTTAAGATGCTTTGGTTTTTCTGCCTCTTGGATTCAATTGATTAAACAGTGTGTCTCTACTGTTTCGTTCTCTCTTTTATTGAATGGCAGCACTTTTGGTTTTTTCAGCCCCAAGAGGGGGCTCCGGCAGGGAGATCCTATTTCTCCGTTCTTGTTTATTATGCGCTCCGAGGTCCTCTCTCGTTTATTTGCCACAGCTGAACAACACTCTCTACTCTCTGGTGTCAAAGTCTCTCGGCGTGCTCCTGCTATTTCCCACCTCATGTTTGCCGATGATCTCATGGTTTTTAGCCGTGCACGTGTGGAGGATGCTGAAGCTATTCACTTTTGCCTGGTTACTTATTCAAACTGGTCTGGTCAGCAAATCAGTGCTCTCAAGTCGGGTATTTTTTTAAGCTCTAATACTGCCGCTGCTTTGACTTATGCTATATGCCTCTCTATGGATTTAAAGAAAACTGATCTGAGTGGCAAATATCTTGGGCTTCCCCTTCAATTTCAGAGGTCTCGGTTGGTTGCTTTTAGAGAGCTTCAAGAGCGTATTTTTTTCTAGGCTGAACGGTTGGCAAGCCAAATGCCTTTCACAAGCCGGCCGTTTGACTCTCATGCAGTCAGTTGCTGCCTCTATCCCGGTGTATTCGATGTCCACATTTCTTCTTCCGAAATGTTGGAGTCAATCTATTGATAGAAATTTCAAGAATTTCTTTTGGGGCTTCAAAGATGCTCAACGTCACCTTACTCCCTTGGCGTGGTCTACTGTTTGCAAGCCTAAGGAATTGGGAGGGCTGGGCCTTTGGAGGATGTTTGACGTGAACAGATCCCTGATTGCAAAGCTGGGTTGGCTTATTGATTCCAGACCTCAGGCTCTGTGGGTCCAAGTTCTTAAAGCCAAATATTTCCATGACTCTCCCTCGCTTGCGGAATGTGTTCAAAAACCTTTTAGTTCCTGGATTTGGCAAGGCATTTTAGCCTGCAGGGATCTTCTTGATAATTGTCTGATTTTTTCTGTGTCTTCGGGGGCTTCTATTCGGTTGTGGTCTGACCCTTGGGTCCCAGGGATGCTTGGCTTCCGTGCTCAACCTCGTGATACTGCTTGTCCTATCTCCACCTCTCCTGTCCGAGTTAGTGAGCTTATTGATGGTAGCTCTGGTCAGTGGACCGCCTCCTGTTGGATCATTTGTTCTCTCCGGAGTGTGTCTCTAAGATCCTCTCTATTCCTCTACCATCCATTTTCCCTTCAGATCTGCTGACTTGGAATCTGGAATCTTCGGGAGATTTTTCTGTCAAGTCTGCCTACTACGCGGATCAAGCTGCGAGATTCTCTTCTCCCTCTGGTTTGCCTATTTTTAATTGGGCGCAGCTTTGGAAAGCTAAGCTTTAAGGGCGCCTCAAACTTTTTCTGTGGAAGTTTGCTAGTAGAGCATTACCTGTTAAGTCCCATTTGTTCTTTTTAGCAGACCAAGTTCCTGAGGATTTTTCTCTTTGCCCCTTGTGTAAATCGGCGCCTGAATCTGTGGAACATCTTGCTTTCCAATGCCTCTTTGCTAAAATTTTGTGGAGCGAGGCTCCTAGGCCTTTTCGCATGGAAGCTCTTCAGCATCTGGATATTTCGTCTTGGCTGTCCTTTATCTTGAATGATGTTGTTCTCTTCCCTTGCATTCTTCTGGTGCTCGTGACTGGACCCTTCAGACTGCTATTATTTTGGACGTTATGTGGTATGCTCACAATCAAGTTGTCCATTGTGATGCTGTTTTCCATTCTTCTGACTTGATTGTGAATATGAAGCGGCGTTTTGTGGAGCACCGGGCTGCCTGGCGCGACTTTGATATGCGGCAGCATTTTGTATGGAAGCCCCCTGACTTAGGTTCTTGGAAGTTTAATTGTGATGTGGCTGTCCGTGGTAATATGAGTTTTTTGGCCACTGTTGCTCGTGATGATCAGGGTTGTCTAAAAGGGGCCTGGAGTGATTTTCTTTTGTCTCCCAATCCTCTCCTGGCGGAGCTTCATGCTATTCGTCTTGCTTGCCAATCTGCTGAGTCGTCCCAAATTTGCTGTGTCATTTTTGAAAGTGACTCCTTGTGTTCCTGTCGTATTATCAATGACCCTACCTTCCTTGTGGAAGGCCCTTTGCTGTTCCATGCCACCCTCATCAGAGACTTCCTCCGAAGACATCCTGATTGGCGGCTGAATTGGATTTCTCGAAAACAGAACTTTATGGCTCATCGCCTTGCTGCTTGGACTGCCTCGTCTTTTGTTTTTGATGTTCTTTCTATTTCGTGTCTTCCTCTGTATGTCACGTCTGCTGATGATCCTTTGGATCCCCCTTGATGTAACATACTTTGGTTCGTTTGCTTGTAAAAAAAAAAAAAGTTCATTCTAGTCATCTCAGCGATCCTTCCAAGTTCTCGGATCTTTGCTTCTCTCTGGCCAGTCTCTTCTCCACCTTTTTATCTTTTACATGCAAAGCTCAACACACTGGATCTTCTCTAACTTTCCTGTTGAGTAAAATTCTGAGCTCATTTATAGCTGTTTGTCTTTTTTAGTTTCATGTTATGTGGTACATTTATTGTATTTTTATGTTTTAGGAAGTTGGTATGATTGCTAAGCTTGTAGAATTGGAATGGGTACAGGGAAAATGGACTAGCATCGTAATTGGGGTGGTATTTATAGCGGATTTGTCATTTGGAGTTTAGAAGTGTGAGAATTACGAGTTGAACGATGACACACACTCGGTGGCAGAACCAAGCTTCTTATCTTTTATAGGATAAGTAATCACTGTCGTAGTATCATTCTCTTAGATTTCATGGGACAAGCTTGGTGGCCAGTACTCCTGGTCGCTCCTGATTTTCAGCCATTCTCTTCTTCTCCGGAGCCTATGATCATGTGGGCATTTTTTTCTGCAAATTTCATGGGAAAAGGTCAAAAAATAGTTGGAAAAATTATAAGTGGCATGCATGCATGAGATTGAGATCCTATAGAATTCTCTGTCTGAAACTTTATGTAAGTAGATATGGAAAACATTAAATAGTATAAGATTTACCTGTTAGATCTCTCTCTTTTCAAATTCTACTATATAATTCGGATAGACAATTGAAGATCTTGATCAACATGTATGAATTTTTAAACTCTTGTAAGAAGTCCTTGATCATCTTGAAATCATGGTCTAAATCTCTAAATTATGGACATCCAGTCATTGAGAAGGTATATACATAATTATTAGGTGCCATTTAACCCCCACGAGAATCATTGCTTTTAAATTAAACGAGTAACCGGAAGCGGACTTTGTTTCTCTCTCTCTCTCTCTTCGTTGAGAGCATTGTTAACTGATCAAAACGAATGCTATCGCTCACTATTTCCATTTTGAATTGTGGTTCTCTGTTTGTACCTAGAAGGAAAAAAAAAACGAAAAAGAATTGTCGTTTTTGTTTGAGACATATCGTTGTCCCTTGGAATTTTCTGCCATCTCCCTGGGGACTAACCTTCTTTGGCGATAACATTTGAAAAAGGAATAAAATAGACGTAGATATATAGCAGAAGCGAAGAAAATTCACTCTCTTGAAGTCCAAGCTAAACAGTCCATAAATAGCGAGGATAAGATCTAGGAGTTATACAATCCAACAAAAAGACAGCAAGGCATTGCAAGTTGGAAGTTGGAAGTTATTCTTACAACCTAAGTCTCTTAGTCCATAACCATCAGCGGGTGGAGCAAATTAAGCAAAGAAAATACAAGCAAAATCAACATATACAGAGACCTAAAATATGTCAGCGATGGTGGGTAGCTTGATCTCTCCCTTGGTGGAGAGAGGAATGGTGAAGTTTCCGATGATGGGGAGGTCAATGGTGAGACCCAACTCCAACTCGTAGTCTATGTCCCAATCTGTACCAATGTCCCTTGCCAAGCTCACCAGTACACTCTGCGGCACCTTCACCGGCACCTCCAGCAACGTCTTGTCACTGGCCTTCAGTGACCCTGGGTCGGGTATAGTCCCTGATGCAATCACCCTGATCCCCACACGTATATCCATATCCCAAAACAGGCAGTTAGCAGTTTATATATGAAGCTTGGATCAAAAATTATTTGATTGCTATCGTTTACAATAAAGGTCTGAAATTCTCTGATAACTAGAAGCGAAAGAGTCTCAATCAAATTTCTTCCAATCACAGCTTCCTCACTGAAGCATATCCTGTAGTAGAGTCTTCATTTTTGAAAGGAACTTTTTCTTCTTTTGTTAACTTCCGATGGAACAAAAAGGATCTGGTATTATGGATGCTTCCCACTGGTTTCCTCGATCGACGATTAAGTCTTCGACATTTTCTATTATTTTGAAAGAAGAAGATGGGATTCTTATCCTAACATCAAGGGATCTGTGTCGGCTACCATTATATTATAAGTGGAGTAGCTGAAATGTGCAAGCTCGTTGCTGCAAAAACATGTTGATTCTTTCAAGAAAGAGAAAATAGAGAAATATCATAGATTGACATTACTTTTCTACCTTATTTGCCGTCCATGGACATAGAGAAATGATCAGGGAGAGCTTTCTACGAAATTTACCGGATAAGAATAAAGAAAACAGAGGATAAAGGAAATCCAAAGATCCATTCAACGGCACTCGTTTCAGATCAATACTTTATTCGGTTCACATGGTTGTTCTCTCTCGTCAATATCACATCCATTAAAATGAAAACAGAGCAAGAAAAACAAACCAAAGAGGCAAAGATCGTAGGAATCAGATCAAACCTGCCAGAACTCTTGAGTGTGTAAGAGATCTCGCAGATGGGTATGTCATGTCCGCAGGGATTGATCACAGACACCTTAGCAAGGTACTCCACCGAGTCACAGCTCAGGCGCTTGAAATCAACATCAGTGATGCTGGCCTCTGGCTTCTCTATGTTGGCCAACTTCTCCGCCCCGAAGTTCTTGACCTTGTCCAGCAACTGAGACATGATTTCGGATAAAGGAAACAGAGAAAAGAAGCGGTCTGAGATCTCTGCGCTGCACAGCTTTAACGGGAAACGATCATCTTGCTTATACAAGTCGGATATATAGGAGGCGACGACTCGTGGAGCTGTGACATGCGTGAGTGAGATTCGGTGCTGCCGACAAGTGACGAAATACGTGTGGCACGCGCTGTTTCCACAATTTCAACGTCTCGAGATTAGACAGGTCTAAACAAGGATAAAAAGCCAAAAAAACTTATGCATGGAGTAATCAAAGACAGCTGTGGAAAACTGGACCTCCATTGACGCCTGACGGGTAGTGGAGGTGGCACTTTGCGTAGAGAAAGGGAGAAGAAAGCTCCGACAAATTACATCAAAAGGATGATTCGTTTCGATTGGGGTCAATTAGAGTTTAGGGGATTAATCTAAAAGATTCCTCGTTCCTTTACGATTCGAACCGATCGAATAAACAAAGATGCAGATGCCTGGCATTCTTTTACCTGAAGAGAAAAATTTTAATCTCAAACGATGGCATCACAATTTCACAAAGGTAAATAGACAGAAAAGATATATAGACGAGATCAGATTCTACCATATCTTACTACTCAATGGAGCAGATCCATTCATTAGAATAGAAAGACGTAGTAGCCAATTTAAATTGGGGGGACATTGATATGGACATAGTGCTTCATGAGTTATGTCACTTGTCCTCATGCAGTCCAGCATGTCGGCTGGAGCAAACAAACAAAATTTAAAAATATATATATATATGAGGTGGGAACCGACAGACATCCTTAACTTTTTACTCATATAGAGTACGAAGTATTAGAAAGATAAATGGGTACATTTCTAATTTCAAAATTTTTAAAAATTTCATGATCGTGGTAGCTAGAGGAATCATTTTATACCGGAGCCAAAATACTTTGCAAGCACTCTAATTCCAAGTTTTACCAATTTTTTTTTTTTTTTTATAAATGCAATCATAATAATCGCATACAAGACAGGATCGGCCCTAGGTGATATAATAACGCAACTAAAATCATTAGAAATTTATGTCGAAATCAGCTTTTTGTTCACTCTGTTACTAATTCTCTCCCTCGAGATTATGAATCATTTCTACGTACGTAACACAAAAAACAAGAGGCAGAATAAACCCGCGTATTTCTAGAGTGAGAGGTTTTGTCTTCTGTTTTAGTCTCCCTCTTTCATCACTATTCTCGGCATCGAGAGGAGCTCTGACTCCTCCCATCCCCCTCTCCACTCCTGGCCACTTCTCATGTGGTCAGAATTTATATATATAGCCTCATCTTAGCCCCTTTTTGGGCCGGCCTTTTCTCTGTAAGGCATTGGAGGCTAGATCCTGACGTTTTGGTGGACTTTGAAGGACACACTCCACACAGATGGCTGTCGCACCTCCCGGTGCCCATTTCAATCCAATTCTAACGGCATCCTGCCGATGAGTTATGGGTACCTTTCAGAGGACACGCTCAGTTCAACCGGCTCTAGCGTTCTTTGTTTGTCCTCTCTGCTCTACCCCGACGTTAAATGACTGGCAAGTGACGGCCCGCGCGTGCATGCGCATCTCATGCACATGACCTTTTTGCCCTCCCTTTGATCCTCTTGTTGCGTTCCCCTCCTCATTTCGCTGGGATGTTGTTTTCAAAAGTATTTAAGGTTATAAATGGATGTAATAAAATTCATAAAATTAGTATTTAAAATCTCAAAAAATCTACACAAATACTAATACTTTTAACACAAATTCTAGCACATTTTCAAAAAAAAAAAAAAAACTAACAAATCTTCTCTCTCCATACTTTTTCACCAAATTTTAATATTTTTTTATTAAAAATTATATCAAATCATCTCTCTCTACATCTTTTTACAAGCTCTAATAAAAATTAAATATCTTTAAAATTTTATACCAACTTTTATACAAAAACTTATAAAACTCCAATCTACATAAAATATTCACAATTTTATCAAAAATCCTAAAAATCTTACAATTTTTTATAAAACGATCATCCCCTAAGGAGATCTTTGTCACTCCATGCTTTTAAACAATTTCAAACCTTTTTCTCTAGTCGTCACACATTTTTCAAATGTGGCTGTCGCTATTTTGCGTCGTTCAAAGGCATTCACGTCTTCCCTCTGCCTTGCAATTGGTTTATGCAAGAAGATTTTTTTGATATGGTTGATTGCAGTTTCGACTGCAGACCCTTATGACCGGTTTGTGGTTTTGTAACGTGGCGAGTAAGGATTCGACGTGTTTTAAGGTGGTTGTGACTTCTGGATGGAAAAATCAGACAATGAATCTTGACAAAACTAACAAACCAATAGACTTTTGGTAATTATTTTGAAAACTCAAAGGATCATTTTTTAAAATGATGAAAAACCAGATAAAAAGAAAAGTATTTTAACTCAAAGAAAAGAAGAAGAAGAAAAATAGCAACATAACTGATCGTGCCGCCTAACCGTCTCATGATCACGAAAATATTTGTTTGGGCAGCGTCATCACCCATTTTGCACCCACACTGGATGGGGCGTTTCCTTTTTAAACATAACTCGGGGCATCTTCGTCAACTTTCATCAGCGCTTTAAATGATCTCAAAAGTCTATGGTTATGTTTGGTTTGTTCTCGAAACATTTTTTAAAATTTTCAAAATCACTTTTTCATCGATTCTAATATCTTTTTACAAATTTTAATAACTTTTTATAAATTCTGACAACTTTTTATAAATTCTAACAAATTTTAATAAACTTTTTACCAATTCCAAAAAATCTACACAATCTCCAAAAAGAGTACAAACATAAAAAAATATTTCTAAAATCAAACCAAACATAGGTACCGTTTGTTTTCTCAATATTTTCGGGGCATAAAAATTTCCAGCAAAACAAACACATTCTAAAATTTTTAACTTTTACACATACACACTTCACCTTTCACAAACTCTAATAAATTTTAATAAAATAAAAATTTCCAAAATTTTAAGAATATTCTCCTTGACAAACAAACACTCCCATAATCTGTATGAACCTGTACTCCTTCATTTACCGGAGCTCAAGTTCACTCACCTCGTAAATTTGTCGAGAAACGTGAACCTTCTTTGGGCGTAGCGGACCCAACCGAATAAAAAAGTTCCACGACATTCTCAAGCTCGACAAAAGCTTACTCATCAAGTAACTGCAAAAATCGAGACAGACAGAAAAGAAAGCGTAGGGATTGCAGATACGAGGGGGACGGACCCATGAGTGCACCGCTTGGTGGTGGCCCAAGCAAGGAGCGCTTGACGGCATCGTTTTGGGTCGGTGAGCTAGCGGATTTACTTGCCATGCAAGTTCATTCTGGTCATCTCAGCGATCCTTCCAAGTTCTCGGATCTTTGCTTCTCTCTGGCCAGGTCTCTTCTCCACCTTTTTATCTTTTACATGCAAAGCTCAACACACTGTGGATCTTCTCAAACTTTCCTGTTGAGTAAAATTCTGAGTTCATTTATAGCTGTTTGTCTTTTTTAGTTTCATGTTATGTGGGACATTTATTGTATTTTTATGTTTTAGGAAGTTGGTATGATTGTTAAGCTTGTAGAATTGGAATGGGTAGAGGGAAAATGGACTAGCATGGTAATTGGGGTGGTTTTTATAGCGGATTTGTCATTTAGAGTTTAGAAGTGTGAGAATTATGAGTTGAACGACGACACACACTCGGTGGCAGAACCAAGCTTCTTATCTTTTGTTTTTTTGGGGGGTGTCAAACTCCTGGTAGAGTATCGCTAGAAATGAACTTCAATGAAACAGTTTCAAATAAAATATAGTGATTTCTAACTAGAGAATAGTTTACAAAAGTATATATCGGAAATTTGGAAATAGATACTAAAAAAAAAAAAACAAGGAAAATCGTGGAATTCTGCATTACTGTGGGAGTCGACGATATTTTCAATAATAGGAGTTATCTATAAATGTTTCTGTAGAAAAATTATCACGATTTCTTTCTCAATGTAAATAACTAAAGAATCTGATGTCCCAAGTTCAAACTCTTGTGTAAGTGTAAGCAGTGTTGAGCAGATACTAAACATCCGGCAACAGTGTCATATATTTATGGAGAGGACATTTCAGTTAACACGCTTCTCCAAAAAAGGTCTTAAAAATAGCCTTTTGCCTATAGTTTTCTTTTAGTTCTCTCTTATCTTTGTTATTTATGTTACAGAACCTTTTTAAAGAAGGTTCTATCACAAACCAAAATAAGCTTTTCTTTTGATTGTTCTATTTCTCTTTTCAAAATTAAGTTTGTTTGGTTGTACGCTAAAATTCCAATAGTTGTCTGCTTAAATACTACGAGGAAATGGTCAGTCATAGCAGCACACTGTGTGAGCGTTGATTCATTTATGAAACCTTAACAAAGAGAAAAACCTGGTGGAGATAGTTTTTTATTGAGCCAGCTTACTTTTTTTGCTTTCTAAAATCCTGTGGGGATGAGCCCGCAGCTCATTCCTTGTGCTACTTTCTTGCTTGAGTTATGACTGATTGTCTCAATAGAAGGTGATAAACTCAGCCTTTGGGTGAAACTTGCTTGACATGCCATTGTTTTGGTAAATGCAGAGCCATGGATTATGCAGTTGCAAGTAATGAGGTTCCAATAAAAGCGCAGGATTTGCCTACATTGGTTAAGCGGGTAACATTTTTTTTTCTGTGATGGCATCTTGACATTGGTACCTCTTTTAATACTTATTTGCCTTCTATTTCCCATGTTGAGATTTGATGCATGTGCCTGAGGATGAGCCTTTGTAATCTGTTTTTGACAATTGAGACACACAACGACCCCATATAATTCAGAAATTAACTTGTGTTATTGATCGTTTTGAATCTTTTAACCATGTAACGTGGTTTGCATTGCACTTCAAGTTGTGGATCGTTTTGCAGGAACCAGATCAATCTGGCTCTTTATTGTCTTTTTGTTTCCTGAGCATCCAGCTCATTGTTGTCAGTCAATCTGACATCACATGAATTGGCCTGCTTAGTGAGCACGGTACTTTGAACTATTGAATTTTGTCTGGATCTAAACTGAGACTTTGTTTTCTTTTCCATTCTATCAAGTCCCCTTGTGATTTTTCACATGCTTGATACGGACCTGTTGATGTATCTATGTCATGTCATGTTGATATTGACACTTAAGGTTATTAGGTCATTATATCAAATACTTATATTTTAATGTACGTAAATGCTTATCCCTTCAAATTTCATACAGTTGCTTACTGTCTGGAATTATTTCCCAAATATCATGAGAGCTTAATGCATGAATGCAGAAATATTTCCACATTTTGTTGGTGATTACATTCTGAAACATGCAATAGTTCTCACTAGGTTTTGCACCACGTAGGTATATAAGCTTAAAGATCAGTGTTCCCTTCAACCAGCTGTAATGGTGCTTATGATCTCTGTCAAGGTATACACTGGTACCTGTATTGTTTAATCAGTTGCATTACACTGGAAATTCATTTTGAATTGATTGCTGACAACTGATAGCAATAGCTACTCAATAATTGTTCTTTCTTAGCATCATCGTAGTTTACATGTGTTGTGCACTCTGTGAGCTCCTCCAGTGAAATGTTGAGTTACCATTGAAACTCACCAAGTTAGGTATTTTAGATGATTAATTTATCAGGCATACAAGAGTTGCTCCAAAAATTACAGTTAGAAGCAGGAGGAAGAGAATCCTGGAATAGCCAATAAGCAAGAAAATATACTTGCGCTACTCTCATTACAGAAACTGCATTTATCTTAGAAAGGATTTACAGGTCTGCTTTTATATTGGATGTAATTTTTAGATCAGTGGTTTTTTTTCCAGTTCATTTGTTTATCCGAAAAGGGAGTAGTGGAAGCAATCAGATAGTGCATGTTTGTCAAATTGACGTGCATGATAGGCTCCTTTGGCCCTGTTTGCAGCTTGCATTTTGTTCAGAGCCCCACTTCTTGAATTGGACAAGAGGACAAGCCCTGTTCCAGTTTCTGCACACGTATTCACCTATGCTTGTCTGTTTTATCTATTCAAGAGAAGATCTGTAACTTTAATGGAAGATGTGAATTTTCCTTATAATAGGTGATGGTGATTAGAATCCTTATCTTGTTTATTCACTTGTCAGTTGTGTTACTCATAGATCATGGATTTGCTTATTGGGATCTGAAGTATGGGAAAGAACTGGAGGATCAGGGTTCATGATGGCGACCACTAATTGTTTGTCACAATTCTTAAGATACCATGGGTACTGGATGGCAAGCTGATTTACAGAACAAGCTTAGGGGTTTTGCTTTGCTCTAGGATCCTCAGTTGGGCCCTCAATGGTGGTTCAAACGTACTAACCCTTTCATGTTCAGCGTCAGTGGCTTTTGTCCGTGAAGAACCATGGATGATACCATTATCATTGTATTTCTTCTTAGTGAGGATTGATAAGGTGAATAGAGAGAAGCATCTATTTCACTTCTCGAAGTAACCTGATTGAACGGACTGAGAAGAATGAAATCCACTCATTTGAACTAAAATTTTGGATTAGTCAGTTATATGAATCTGTTCATAAGAAGGGGAAAAAAAAAGAGAGATAGGTGCAAGTAGCATCCCCTTTAAGTCTCTTTCCTTACGATTGATGTGAAGTAATTGGTGGATACAAATTGAGAAACCTCTTTCTATACTCCCAAACTCAGTAGACTTTTCCTAGCCATGTAAGAATAAGAATTGTGGTGATCTGGTGAAAAATTAATACAATGGGGCCTAATTGTCTCTGGGTGTGGTTGCCTGATTTGTTACTAGATGCTTAATCAAGAGCAAGGCGGATAGTCAAGGGCACCTTATCTTACTCACCTGTCAGCTAGGATTGTCTACTAGTTATGTGCAAAATCTTATGGACTCTGAAACCATCTCTGCAGCACACGTTGTTCTGAAACCGAGTCCAGGAATAGGTTAGACTGCTTTAGAGGCATCTGAAAAATTTGACTTTGTGAGGTGCATTCTTTACTCTTCTGCTGTGTTCACTAAAATTCATTGTTCAACGTCAACATTACTTATGTGAAGTTGAATATATTGCCTTCTCTAATTTTGTAAATCCTAGATTATGTAGTATTCAATTTGCAAAGAACAGCCAACTAATATTTGGTTTGATATATTGATGTTTGAGATAGACTGCTTGTATGACCGGATGGTTTCAAGATAAAGATGCAGATATTCTTCTTGCATGGGCTAAGGAGGTGAGAATAATTCTTCTTCCTTAATCTGCCAGTACTTTCTAGTTGGATTATTTGGTTTTTCCTCACACGAGGATTTTGTGCATGCTTAGATGGGTAAAACCTTCAGTAATACTGAGGATTTTTGCATCGGACCAAGCTATGCTCTCCCCAGGATTTCACAGATCATGTCTAGGTATAAACTTCTCAATACTTTGCTCATCTTGTATATTGTTTAAAGTGGTAAACGAATTTTCCAGAGGAGCTTCAAATTTGCTTTTGAGTTGCTGTGCTTGCTGCTATATTTGTGAGCAGCAATCCGAAGGTTTGTTGTACTTGGGGAATAAAGTTGTATCCTTTATGGACTAGTTGAGTCTTAGCCCAGGTAAATGATTCCC
The DNA here is from genome assembly GCA_003952965.2 of Morella rubra. Lineage (NCBI taxonomy): Eukaryota > Viridiplantae > Streptophyta > Magnoliopsida > Fagales > Myricaceae > Morella > Morella rubra. Next base: position 16,301,741 of record CM025851.1, on the reverse strand, counting down.
TCATGCTGGTAGATTCCAAGCAACAGATCTGCCCAGTATTGATGGAACTTTCTGAAATAGAGTACAGTTGTCAGGATCTGGGGCCTGATTCACAGCTGTTATCAACCAACTTACAGAAGCTATAATTTCTCTATAACATCCATGTGCGGTATTATTTAAAATTAATGGTTAATGATCTCTTTGCAAATAATATCACCTAGAAGCTCGTGGTTTACTTGGATAACAGAACAAATAGAGGCTTTTTTTCTCCTGACTAGTTTGTTCAAGGGTTACTTGGCAGTTATGCCTTCTGGAAATTGGGTTTAATTAAATTGAAGTCTGCTAAATCACCACTTGTCTCAAAAAGTTTAAACTAATAGGAATAGATATATTTTACTATTTAAATTATATTCTCTAACACTTTCGCTAATGGGCAAAATTAGAAAGCACGTGGATTCATCAATGAGGAAAGATATTTGACATTTTAAATGGGAGCAGAGTAGACTTGGTATTTGAACTCAAGACGTCTGCTGTGACACCATGTGCGATCAATACTTATCTTAAAAGCTTAACCTAATAAGAAAAGGTTGGTTTTATAGTAAAGTCTCTAGTTATTCATTGATGTTTTCCCTCTTTTCAGTTTTAACTTTGTGCACATACAGATTTTATCCACGTATAAAGATGGGCCACATACTAGCTTCACTTGATGTCAAGGTACGTTTCAAATATGAAGCAGAACATATATGCACAAACACAAGCTTCAGTTTAAATTTCTGATGTTTTACTTTCCTGATCTTCTTGGTAGGCTGGGTACAGGGCCATTGTCTCTGACTTCCATATCTTGAAGAGTATGGTGGTTCCTATGCAGAATCAAATAGTAAGCATAGTGTGAAATATTTTTGCATAACATGCATGCAGTCCAATGCGCTTTACTTGCTGGCGTAACTCACTAGTAAAATATATAATAATTACTGATCATTAGAATCAAACACTCTACTTTTCTATATAGCTGATTAACAACTTTCTCCGAGTGAATTGGAATTTTCTACTTCGTTCATCATTAAGACAGCATACCTGTATTTTCTAGCCACTTTTATCTTCGATTCAGTGCATTGTTTTTGATATACTAGTTATAAATGCCCTCTTCTTTTAGATAGTGAGAGTTTGTAGACTCGTAAAAACTGACGTCTGTAAGACATTCTGTCCTCTCACTGCCAGGGACGAAGCTAATGGGGGCCATGGCCCCCCAAAAGTTTTTCAAAAAAAAATTTATATATGGGTAAAATTTCAAATTTTTGCAAAATTTTTTTAATATAAAGGCAAAATTGATAATAATCTTTGTAATGGCCCCTCCAAAAATTTTGGAAAAATAAACCTAAGACTAAGAAAGAACGTAAGAGGGGAAATAACTACTTTATAAGTGAGTCCTCCAATTTTTTTTTTAAAAAAAAATACTAAGTGTCTTTTTTACTTTTCTCTCTCCCTCCATTTTTTCTAAAATTCCTTCCTCCCTCCCTCTCTCTCTCTCTTAGATTGTGTATTTTTCACTTTTCTTTCTCTCTACCTATTTTCTAAAATTCATCTATTCTTTCTCTCTCACTTCTGCCTCTCACTATTTACACTCTTATTGTTCAGATTTTCTTTCAATTGCCTCTTATCTTTTTTCTCTCTCCTATTATTTTACCTCATATATAGAAAATAGCAAAATCCATATTCAACGCTTGGAATATAACAAACTTTTTACTTTGCACACAAAAGAATTTCTCTTCAAAGTTAGAATTCTAATGTTATTACATTTAATTATTATTATCTTTTTTTTTTTCTAAAAACAAACTCATTTCATTATTATTGTCTAATTAAAATATTATTGCTCTATTTTTTTTCTAAACAAAATATTATTATTGCTCTATTATTTGTGTGTACCTATGTTATTTTGGCTAGATTTTAACATTGCTTCGTGCTTTTGTCAATAACTTATATGAGCCTTTATTTTGAATATTTTAACTTTTGATTATATTCACGCTACTCATCTGAGTTATTGAGATACTTTAGTAGCTTTTAGATTTATAATTAATACTTGTTTAAGTTCAATTAGCATAATTTATGTAGCTTTTACACTTAAGTTAAAGTGTATAATTTTTTTTAATTTTTAAAATATGTTGTAATATTTTGATTATAATAAAAATTTGAAGGCCCTAGGATTAGTTGAAGTACATGTAAGATGACTTTGACACCTAGTTAGAAAAAAAAAATTAAGCAAAAATTATATTTAGCCCCCTCTAAGGGCAAATCCTGGCTTCGTCCCTGCTCATTGCTAATTTTTTTTCAATGATCTATAGGTACATAGAAGGTTCAGCAATTGTTATATCAAATTTTCTCTTTATTTTCACATAGGGTTTGTTTGTTGCCCAAATGAACAGTATCAACACATCCTCCTGCATTATGACTCCACCTCGAGCAAAGTATGTCCGATTTGTCTTCACTGCTGTATTTAAAGAGTATACTTGATCAGGAGCTTTCTGTTGTCTCTTGTAGCTTTCTGCTAAATGGTGAAGGAGTACGTGGAAGAAATAACATTTCCAGGGTTCGTCTAGTTCTGCTTAAACTTTCGGTAGCTATTCGTGAAGGGAAATTATACTTTCAACCTTGGAACTACCATCCTTTTTACAATGTAACCTCCAAACTTTCAATTTTGCCACATGGCAAATACAAACTACCATCACGATATGCACCCTTCATCATCTGGGGTCGTCTTGAGTTGGATGGAAGTCTAGTCACGTTCCTCACATGCGTATACATATTTTTCACACATGAAATGTCCAAAGTGCTTTTGTGCGCTATGTGCAAACATTTTGGACATTTCATGCTAAAAAAAATATCAAGTGCAGGTTCATACAGCTCACCTTTTGTCCAACTCATGGCCCCAACTGACAGAATGTACACATTGCAACATTTTGGTAGTTCAAGGGTGAAAAATACTGAAAACTGAAAGTTTGAACAAAATGGGTGGTAGCAGAGGAGTGGAAAGTGTAATCTCCTCAAGTTAGAAGTCAAGGAAAAATGTTCTAGTTTTAAATTTAGCATACGTGATCAATTTTATTAATTTTGTCATGTTCCCATACCCAAATCAGGACACGGGACCACAGCTGCCAACAAATATTACTCCCATGCTCAAATATGGGGTCAATCTTTTTCAAGTTGTTGGGCTTTTTAATGGTATGCCCAATCAAAAGCTTCCATGTCAACCCCCACCTCTTTGATTAAATGCCTTTGTTAATACATGGAGTTTTGAAATTTTACAGGTGATTATCTCATAACTATAGCTGTCATGAGCATGATGTCAGCAACATCTGAAACTCCAGCACTACAAGATTATGTTCAGCCTGTTAATGCTTCACTTGATTCTGGTAAGACAAATGAAAAGAAAAAGAGCCATCCAATGTTGTCTGCTATGTGGTTCGTGATGCTTGGAATAGCTATATCTACTTTCATTCTTGAAAGTTTAGATACAAAACTAAGACATTGTATTACTGACGCTGAAAATGTTAGATTCTGACATATTCGAAGGGCCATCCCGTGTTTCATTAAATTGCCCGATAAGGTACACACTGTTTTGCTAGTCTTGTTTTGGGATAAGTGCTGTTATGCTATTCTTGCTGCTACTGTACTCATACCGGTCTGTGAATTTTGTTCCTGGCCTCTTGTTGCTTCTGCTTTTCCTTTTGCAACAATTGGATGATAAATCATACGAGCTTGGCTGGGTCTTATCAGGTTAGGCATTAGGTTATTCCATTGTATCAGCTTGTGCTCAATTTGGGGAGTCATATGTTGTTTCAACAAGGTCTATGATTACTTAGATAAGACTACTGCTTCTTTGCTATAGCCTTCTTCTAATACTGGTAAGAGAAAACTAAGATAAAATTGCATTTGGTTGCACACGATGACAATGGGATTGAGAAAGGGACTACTTGGTGGGGACACCATGTTCTAGACATTAGGCATTTGATATGCTGTTCCTTACTGTTTATAGGATTATATACAGATGTCATTATCAACTGACCCATACTCATACTCTATGGTTTCTCAAGTATTGTAGCTCGAGACAATGAGTTAGTATAAAGTGAAAACTTGACATTTGGCAATGTATACCATTGAATCGTAGTGCACTTGACTCTGGTATGCCATTGTCAATTGTCATGGTTCAAGAAAACAGTGGGGATATTGAGTATTTGGGTTAATTTTCTCATGAGTATTTGCGGTGTTATCACATTAATAAACCTCTATTATCCTTTGTAAAGCATAAAACGTAGCCTTAATGTTGGCATATACGGGCGCTGTCTTGAATTGTTGCATTTTTTTCTTGATTCTTACCAGCCACAAACGTATCAGCACTCCTGTGAAAGGACAACTGTGCAAGCATTATCAGGTGAGCATTTCTTGCCCTTTTGAGATGCACTAAGAGGGAGCATTTCTTGCCCTTTTGGGATGCACTAGGAGGGAGCATCTCTTGCCCTTGTGGGGTGCACTAGGAGGGGAGCCAGAAATGGGTTAAGTTTACAACTGCTGGCTTGTTTTTTTAAGTCAAGATCAGGTTGAAAATCAACCTGAACCTGACTCTTTCCTTTATGCGGTCAACCTGAATTACATCAACCAGAACTGAGCGTGCTAATTAAACTTTGAAGTGTGAAAAATCAACCTGATATGCTGAATTTGTTAAGTTGCATGTGGCAAACTCCACCAGTTTGCTTCGTGACAAAATAAATAAACAAGGGGAGAAGAAAGGAAAGACGAGGTTGCTGGTCTGACTTGGAGTATTTGTACCCGAGTAGTCCTAAACTGGGTCTTACTCTTGCTCTGAATGCCCAACTTGACAGATTGCAAATTCGTGTTTCCGATCGTAAGATATGAAAGCACAGGTCTTATGTGCTCCACCTCAGTGCCACAAGAAGAAAATCTCTTTGTTACTAAAACACAACAATTCCCCATCTGTGCTGAATGAAATCTTTGGAACTGTATGATATATAAAAAGATACGTCACATAGCCATATGTTATTATGTACATACTTGCATTGGAGCTCTGACACCTTATGCAGCTTTAGAAATGTGGTATGCTTCCGTTGCCTGGTTGCTCTATACTTGCTTAATTAGTATATGATTTCGCTAGCTCTGACATCCAAAAGTACCATGTATTTCATGTGGGGAGACCAGTGCAATTGATCAAAAGTCAACCTTGGGACATTACCCAATGCCTCTACAAACAGGGATGAAGCCAGAAATAGAATTTACCCGGGTTTGTGGGGGAGGGTATACTAAAATAGATTTTAGCAGCCCAAAATGCAAAAGTTACCAAAAAAAAAATTGAAGAAAATTAATTTTTTCTTGGAAGAATTTTTTTTTTTTTCCTGATGTAGAGGGATCAACCCCCCTGGGGGATTCTCGTGTCCGCAGATTGTATTTTTGTTCTGCATTCATTGACGCAGCAGCCCTTCGGATTTTCATAATTGATGTTCTTCCTTTTCTTCTACAAACTCCGTGACTTACTGGTCTTGGCAAATGCAGTGCTTTGATTATGAGAACTTTATGGAAATGAACTCAAGAAGGCCATCATGGCGTTGCCCTCATTGTAACCAGCCGGTCTGCCACCCTGATATTCGCATTGATCTGGATATAGCTAAGGCAAGTAGTTTTGGGTGTTCTTATACAGCCATATCCTCACTTAAGTGAACCCCTTGTTTCTTGTTCAGATCTTGGGAGAGGTTGGAGAGAATGTTGTTAGCGTGATAATCTCTGCAGATGGATCCTGGATGGCTGTCTTGGAAAATGACGACTGTAGTCATCCAACGGGGAATGAGAGCCAAACGCCAGCAATTTCTGAACTGTCTTCTTGCAATTCAATGCTTTCACCTGTCCTGACAGATGCTGTTTCTCCTGTTCTGAACCGAGAATCTTTGTATGGACATGGGAAATCTATACTTCTCTCGTCACGGCGAAGCCAACTTTCAGGTCCTGGTAACTTGCTGTCACAGCAGTCTTGCTTTGGAAGTTCAATTCTGAGTAATGAATGTGGGAGTTCGCACCTTATTGGTACAAATGCAGGTGGAACTTCAACTGCAACTGAGGGCCTAACAACCCATGCTCATGTTTCCAGTTCATTCATGCAAAGAACTTTGGATTCGTTGATGCCTGGTGCTGCGTCTTCTGCTAATCACCAGAGCATGCCTTCTATGATATCCAGTATGAATGGATATTTTGCCTTACACGGGAGCACAGAGAGAGAGCAGCAATTACTCAGGCCGCTTCTGAATCCTTTACCACTGTCAAACCTGGCTTCATCTTCCATACAAAATCATTTATCACCCAGTTCATTTGAGCAAAGAACTTTGGATTCGTTGATGCCTGGTGCTGCGTCTTCTGCTAATCACCAGAGCATGCCTTCTATGGTATCCAGTATGAATGGATATTTTGCCTTACACGGGAGCACAGAGAGAGAACAGCAATTACTCAGGCCGCTTCTGAATCCTTTACCACTGTCAAACCTGGCTTCATCTTCCATGCAAAATCATTTATCACCACAGGTTTGTTTCGGTTATACTTTGTTTTATAGCTATCATATGTTGGATTCATGTTCACATTTATTAGCCAGATTTTTATAGCTACCATCATCCCAAATTACTTGAGCTTAATTTTTACAATAGATTACATATGCTTTTCTATGGTGTGTACCTACTAAATTGATTAGAAGTTGTGGGTCAAAATTTTTGAAAAACTATTCTTTCAACATGGACCTCCTTTGTTTTTGTTGGAATAAACCTTTCAATATTTGTTGTACTATGAAGGAAAGAAGTTTTTCTGAGTGGAAATGAACTGCTAAGGAGACCCTCACTTTTCCCCTCATTCTATGTGGAAATCAGTTGACCAAAAGACGTTGGGCGTGTCCGTCTGTTATATGTTTGTCCTCGTGCTACATCAATTACTTTTTTGTTTTGTCATCACAGAACTGGGATGGTGACACTTACCACTATGTTTACGGTCAAGCAGTCCGACCAGCTACTAGCCATCCTGCCCAAAGCCCAGGTGCTGACCATATTGCCTTCAGTTTTTCCTCTGGGCATCAAAGTCCGGTGCAATCTAGTGCTCCTCAACTGAGGACAACCTTGGCTATGACCCAGTCTCGAAATCCTATCCCTCTAACTTGTGTACAATCAGTGCAGTTTCAGCAAGGGGAAGGTGGTGATTGTGGTCAAGCAATGCATAGTGTTAATAGCACACAAACTCAGCTCAAGGCTGCTTCTCAACCAGCGGTGCAGAAGTCAAGAACGTCACCATTTGTGCCAGTTCAACTCCAACCATCTAGAACAAGAACGCCACCATTTGTGCCAATTCAACTCCAACCATCTAGAACGAGCTCATCATCGTCTCATTCTGGGGTTGCTGAGCAGCTTACAACAACGAGTGGACAGAGGGGGAGCATGGGTGAGACAACGCAGCCAGTCTTGCGGGCTGAGCCAGCTGATGGCTCAGCAACGTTGAATTCAGGACGGAACTGGCAGCCCTCAGGCAGAATGAGGGGAAGCCTCACAGGTGAGGCTTATGCTGCTGCTCTTCGCCAATTCATGCTTGAAACTAACCAGCCTACTCAAGTTTCCCAAATGTCAGCTGACTTGATTTCACCCCCTGACGGTGCATTACAAATGCAGGGGCCTGGGCCTGTCTCAAGTAGCTCCAACGCTCAAAGTATTCCGCAAGCACAATCTAGCTCAAGACCGGGAGATACAACTACTTGGCCTGAGAGTTGGGCTGCTTTACTTGAAAGGTCTCTAGGTATGCGTTGAAAAGCTAATTAGTTGCACGCAAGTAAGCTCGGGAGTGCTTTTTGTTCCATAATCTACGTTTTTGGTATGCATGCGGACTTGCCTAGGCTTATCCTGTGACCATCTTGTGAAGATTTACGTTTCTTCCAGAAATTAGGTAACTAGTCATGTAAAGTGGTTATTACAGAGTTGGAGGGGTAGTTCTAGACTCTTGTAAAGTGGTTATTGTACATTCAAGATACCACTGTTTGTCTCGCGTCATTGTTCAAGTATTCGCGATTATGACCTTTTGTGGCTTGCCAATTGCCATCCTTGGTAGTTTAAGATTTGTTTCTCCGAAGCCTTCTTTGTGTGTTATTGAAGGACTAAATCAGCGTCGACTGACAACAATCTCAACCTCTTCGGCTTTTCTCACATTTCGTGTTTGGGTGCCAAAATTTTGGGCACGTTCTAATAAAATAATCATAAAAAATTCTCTTCCCATCAAATTTAATAAAATAACTATAAAAAATTCTTCATTTAAGTAGTCTTATCTTCACTTTTTAACTTATTCTAACGCCTTAAAATTTTAACCACCATAAATTTAACACTGTAGAAGGTATGGAGACCCATATTCAATCTTCGTACTAATGTTGTTTGCAGTTTTGCAAACGAAAATCCCCCTTGAATCTCTCAGTTATGGGCAATTTAGCACTATTGGTTTTAAGCTGACCTACATGCAAAGTGTTCAAAGAACTCAAATTTGTTCCTTTCGCTCAGCCTAAAGCCCATCAGATAGATTATACTGGTTCTATGCCCAGGTTTAGATTCTTCACGCACATTTTGTCGACCAAAAATAATACCAGAAATGCTATACTGTTTTATGCGCGCTCGATACTCTCCACTTCAAACTATTATTTATTGCATTGTATTTATTAATTATTGATTTCAAACACATTCCAAACTATTATTTTTTGAAACGTGAGATGAACATCTTATAATTTTTTTGACGGTACGTAAAGGTAAAATTATCATTTTAAAGGCAAAAAAACAATTATGATTTTTAACAAAGAGAAAGTAATTAAAATCAAAATGTGCAACAGGACAAAAATAATAGTTTGGGTTACAAAATGTATTTATCTTCGTAACCTTCCAATCCAACAAGTAACATTTGTTGCTACAGCATTAGTGGCCGCTACCTTGGCCGGCATGAACTTAAATAATTCACCCTGGAAAGTCTTTTTCAGTTGAAGAGTTTGCATCTCAGTGATCTTTACCCGTTCGTGGATTTATTTTGTTGAAGCGATGTTTTGGAACTATAATTTGATTTTACTAAAAGATTATTATAATATAAGGCGATTATTATACATTTACTCGTCGGTCGATTTATTTTGTTGCAGCGATATGCTTTCGAATTGTAATTTTGTTTTTACTAAAAGATGGTAATTAGGTGCTTATTATACGCTAAGGAAACGTATAATTTAGTTGGTAATTAATATTTGAAACTGAGATGACGGTTCATTTACACATATTGAGGTTACAGAATTAACATGGAGAAGCACTGGGGGGGTTATAACTTTGAAAGGCCAGGAAGGAAAATATTACTTCTGTTATCTTCTTGTATACCATGCGTGCATATATATAGCAGCTAGCGGATCAGTGCTCATGGAGCTTAGAACCTAGAGAGGAACTGCATTTGCTTCAAGAGAGGAGTTAGGGTTTCCATCAGCTTCTCGCAGGGATGATTGTGAATGCCCTCATATGTTGTCACCACAATGCTCGTGTCCTTGGATAGCCTTTGGACCTGTTTCTTCACATTGCACGTGTGATGTGTGCAGCGGTAATAGCTCCTTTTCCAAGTTAAATAAAAACAGTCAGGATTAAGAATTATCAGAAAAAAAAATTAATTAATTAAAATAAACTATAGGATATACAGGTAGCTAGCCAGCATAATTGACACAGGTGGTTCGAGATTCACTGTATAAAATGTACGTATAGTGTCCAGTATGTTCACTGTTAGCTATATACCCTACTGGCTAAATTAATAGGGGATAAAATTACCATTATTCAAACTATTTCGGCACATATATAGTAGAACAACATTAATAATTCTAAAAATTTATAGTTACAAAGAAGTACTAGGCTATTAGCTCGAGAAAATTGAAGGATTAATGTATGTCTAAGTAACTCCTCAAGAATTAGAACAATACTAGATAGAAAATAACAAGCATTTAATGAAATAGAAAAAACTATACTTTACCTCCTCAAATTATGACTTAATTTAGAATTTGTTGATCTTCCAAAACTACCATCTATGGCATTAATTGACCCCCTCAAACTATATATCTATATTTTTAGAAGTTGCCCCTTAAATTAAAAGCTTATAGTAATTTGTTTCAGAAGGCAAAACCTATTATCTCTAATTTGAATCCAAAATTGGTATAAGGATCACAAGGCGGAACTTATTAATTTGTGATATTTCTACTTTTTAGTGCCGTTGAAATATTTTCAGGCTTAAAACCTATTACGTCGTGACGCAAATTTATGATAATATTACTCGAACCATGAGGGGAAAAAAAAAGTTGTCTAGCTAATTAGTTTGCAGCAAAAATAACTCTAATGCAAAAAGCATGTAATACGTACCAGCTTACGTGTGCTACTGTGCTTCTTTCCATTTACATGCTGCAATCTTTCATGGTTAACGAATAATTAGGGCGCAGTGATCACTTCATTGTTCAGATCCATCTATAACGCAGGCAGTACATACGTCCTATCTCTAAAGATGTTTTGCCCTCTGGGTTTTTCTCGGCAGATTTGTGTGTTTATCGGATGAGGAAAATGATCCCTTGATCAAGATTCAATTACGCATCACTGTGGGTGCATCATATAATTAAAAACACTAACCCTATCACCACAGCCAATGTATTCACTAATTAACTGTTGACATGAATCTTGATAAAACTCAACCAAGTCTAAAGTAACTTGTTTCTTTTTCTTAAAGTCTGGGTTTGAGAAGATATATAGTAATATCTTTGATAGATTACCTTAAGGTGATCGATAATACAAAGAGGCACGTAAATAAAGCTTAATTAGAAGCGCTATATGTATCTCTATAAACTAGGGCATCAATCGTAAAAGGTATGAGAATGTCAAGATCTAATCTGTAGCACACCTCGGATAAACGCTGTTTTTCACAGCTTTCTGCCCATATTTTCTCCAGCGGTACCCGTCATCGAGTATATCGTCCGCACTTCGCGTCTGAAACGCAAACCTTGGCTGTGTTGCTTTTTTCATTCTACTCGCTTTTCTCTTATCCTTATTACCCCTTTCTTCCTGATCAGTCCGATGTTCGGCCATTGTGGAAGCTGCACTTTCCATCATTGGCTTATGGTCGGTGAACCCAGCTTGACCTGCAGAGAGGAGGCTGACCCAGTCAATGTCTGGACTAAGAAGTTGAGGGTCCAAAGGAGGGTGCAATGAGGAGGACGGAAATGACGGTGTGAAGAGGAAGGATGGAGTTGGAGGTGGCAACAGTTGTGGCGGTAGTGGTGGGGCTGGGGGTTTTTGGCCTTCCATGGATTGGGCTCCAAGGAGAATGTTGTTGGAGGAAAGGAAAAGGTCGGACAGCAGAAGTTTATAAAGATAAAAGCTGGTGGAAGGTGAGAAGGGGTTGGACTGACCCACAGGGAAAGAGAGAGAGAGAGTTATAGGGTTGAAAGGAGGGTCTTTAGCTCTATAGTTCCGGATATCTTGCGACCGGGGTAAACCCAACAACATTCCAACTACTTCTGTTCACCTGCCCCTGCAAGTGAAAGAAGACGTGCCCCAACATATATATCGTTACCATCAATGCATGTATTTGCATGGCCTGCTGTCTCTCTCGCACGCTCTCTCTCTCTCTCTCTCTATACAGGACATTTCTTGTCAGCGAGCCTTTGGCTCAGCTGGCATGACGCCATGACCTCCTCGGTGGAACGAATCCCCTTGTCCCCACCCCAAAATTGTCAAGAAAAAAAAAATATAGGATATTTTTTTAGATATTATACGTCTGTGTCATTGTTCAGCACTACAAGACAAATGTCCAATGTTCAATAAGCCACAATTTTTTTTCCTGAGGGACGAGGTTACCGCAAGTCAGATAATTTGGGACACCTTTTTAATGTTTCTTCCTACTGTGTTTGTGGATCTTTCGTCTCAAAAGTAATTTTATTATTTGAATTAAATTCTTTAACACTCTTTTTTACGTATGTACCGAACTCTTTTTTTATTAAAAAATTTAACATATATAATATTTAATTAAAATTAAAATAAAATATGAAGTCAAGTCTCAAATGATAAAAAGAGATAAATTTTATTATTTGAATTATATTTTCTAATATTTTCAATTTTGTTACATATATATATATATATATATATATATATATATATATATATATGTATAGCTTTTAAAGCTCATGGTTATTTATTGTAAAGCTATGATGTCATAATAAGAAAACCCATTACTCACTAAGCTGGTGGCATTTTCTCTCTCTCACTCATAAATATGAAAAATAATCCCAATACCCGCTCACGAAACACCTACGCGTGTGTATATACATTTTGTGTGCTTGGTTTTCTTTTTCAAGTTTTGAATGTTCTTTTCAAAGGAGAAACAACAGTAGTATTTTCTTTGAGAGTCACAAGTTTTACCATATTTCGATGGCTCGGAGTTCATCTGACGGAAGATTACTACTAAAGCCAAATCTGTCTCTCAGTTATCACCGGCCCCAGCCAGAAGGTCAAGTTATTTAGCGCTTTGTTTTTAAAGGTGCGCAATAGGTCTTACTTCACCTTCTACATGCATTCAAAGAATGATGCTCATACAAAAAAACAAAAATTGGAAGGATACCAAGGAACAAACAAAATCCAAGAGCCTCTGTCCTTCGTCAGTGACAATGGACGTGCTTCTGTACATCTTTGATAAAGAAGCAGAGCCGTCCTGATTAGGTCACCTACAAGGACTTCCCAGCATACTCATCAAAGTTGACCCCGTAGTCTACATAGCTGTGCCTTGTGGGCAATTTCACAATCAAGATCAGACAAAATCTTGAGTCATTGGAAGCCCACTTCACCAATGGATACGCAATTGCACAAATGAGACTTATACAGGGGATCTGAAACCACATAAATTTCAAGTAGGCGACGAGGGATCTGAAACCACATAAATTTCAAGTGGGCGACGAGAAATTTTCTTATTGCAGGAGAGGAGAAACGTAAAGTACATACAAAAACAGCTCACAGCTCGTACAAAAAACTAAAGAGTTCCTGCGTCTGACTTGAATCAATTCTAGATCCAATATTTGAATTGCTGAACCCAATCGTTGCAATAGCAAATCTCAATTGCCTCTGGCATCCTAATCCTACGTCAACCTCTATCACAAAAAATTTAGTTCCAAAACAGATGTTTTAATCACCGACATCATCAAAAAAGAACCTGTGTGGATTGGAAGTTAAATAGGATCGCTGCATCAGCTGATTATCATCTTGTTAAGAAATTCAGCTTGCTCAGGAAAAAACTCCAACAGTTCATCCTTGGTCACCCAAACAAAATCCTCACACTTCCCAATTTCGAACTTGTTGGTTGCAATCACTTGGGACTTGAAGAAGAACCGCTGAGGAAAAGATAAGGGTGGGTTCAAGGATAAACAGGTACAATTAATATCAATAATTTAACCTACATTTTTTTCCCTGAATGACATTCAATAACTACAAGAATTTCAAACACAATGACATATAAAATTGGCAAACACGAAAGCTGTCTATAGTCTAGAAACTGTACCTTAAAAGATGGAGCATCCGACTTATTTTCTGTTGGTTGCATAACCATATGACCCATCGGTGCATTTCCAACAAAATATGTATGGGAAAGGTCTCCAATCACGGATTCTAATGCAGACTCTGCACACTGCCAAAATTTTACCAGGGAAGATTAAGAAAAAGAAGAGGAATAAGGAACGAGGAACAAGGAGGTAAAACAATAGCAACTCACATTGCGCAATGTCTTTTCAGATTCATGAACTTTTTCTGGAAAATGCCAGACAGGCTTTCCACTAGGAGCTCCATATGCTTTGCCATAGAGTAGGAGGTAAAGTCTTCTGTCAAGTGCTCTCTGTAATGACCTAAAGCAAAAAACACGGAAAAACAAGGGTTCATAACTTTGCAAAATTGGAGTCCAAGATTCCAGAGGGAGATGTCAGTTCAAAGTCAATTACAGGAAATGTATATAAAACAAAGAGTTGTACACTCAATTCAATCGTGTTACTCTACAAAAATTCTTTAACCAAATTCCAGAAGCAATTAGAAATCTAGCTTTAAATTAATCTCTCTATAACTCAACCTCACTAGCCCAATAGTTCTAACAGATAATCAATACAGCTATATACTGCTCAAGTACCCCCAATAATCTCAATAAACTGCCACAACAAAGAAATTCATCCTGTATTAGATATCTGTATATAATGAGGGAGGGAGGGGGGCAGGGAGAGATAGAGAGAGAACCAAATTCAAGTCAAAATAAACCAAATATAACGGCAATCGCTGATAGGTCCTACTTAATACTAGCAGACAAGATTCAATCACATATTCATTTATTTCCAAGAATAAAGGAGGAATGTACATTTCTCTTTAAAGTGAATATAAACAGTTCCATATACTATCCGTGGGACTGTACCATTTTCTGTGACTTTACAAAAAAAAAAAAAGTATTGAGACATATTCGAATGTGTTTCATACTTCTTGTCATTCTTCTTGTCAGCTTCAGTGATCCGTGGAGCTGGTACATAATCCATTTGGTAGTCACCTTTTCCCCTGTTCACAAAATCCAGTGTTACACATAAAGTTGCTAAGAAAAAGCAGAAGAAACATTCTATGTGTGTCAGCCTCAGTGTGTCTTTGCAAAAGAAAAAAGGGTGAGACAGGGAGAGTCTGCATATATGCATTAATGACTTACTAGCAAAATCTTAAATAAGTACTTAGTACAATGAAGTGACGGACTAGATAGATTTTGATACCCAGCTAAGATTGCAAACAATATCTCTGCCATGTAACGGTAAACCAAGTCACCTTATTCTGATGAAGTAAGAAGACGTTAGATTACCCATTCTGAGACAGCCTCCAATACCCAAACAACAGATGTCAAAAACACAAAAGCTCAAGTACTACCTAATTATTTACTTAAACCTACCATCATCTCTTCCCCCCACCCTTTTCTCGCTCTCTCCCCCCTTTAGCCTGAGTGGTAGTGTCTACACTCTTCTCACATTAGGATCTAATAGAGCAAGGGGGGGGTTGTTTGCATACACAGCAATTCAGGTATCATGAACTAGCACACCAATAAGTCAGGCTTCCTCTAGTGCTACGGCATATGCTCAATATAAACAATTGAAAATCAGTAACCAATGCTGCTTAGATAATGATTAAAGCTCGAGCGGATGTATTAAGCTATTGCAACAAGCGGCACAGGAATAGAACTACAATGAATGCACTTTTCAGGATTTAAATTACAGAAAACAACGAATCATCTGAGTATGGGATCAAGTAGAGAAACAAAAAGTCGAAACATTATCTAGCATATGCAATATCTGAAACAACTAAATACCCAGCAAAAATTCTTACCTAGAATTAGATTTATCTAAAAGTTCATCTGGATATCTGCGTCGATATTGCTGTTGCCATCGAAACCTAAACCCAAGAGCAGAAAAGCAAAATTCCGATATGAGATACCATAAAGTTGAAGTCTTCGAAGTTTTCTTATTAGTGAGGGATGCAACAAGACTTTCTAAATTTAAAAAAAAAAAACAACAACAACAACAACCAAAATACAGTCAGGAACTCTAATCTGCGACCTACATTCACCGCGAGAAATTTATCTCCCATTTTGCTGCCCTAAATTTCTGTTTGTCAGCTCAAAAAAAAGGAAGAAATTAAACAAACAGTTAAATAATACTGAGGGCCATATCATCTTATCAGAGGTTCAATTAGCGCCAACGCTAGAGTCTCAATGCTTAAAATTAAAAAGCCTCAGATGGAAATGACGAAACAGGGAGACTTACGAGAACTCCTGAAATGCGTAAACCACGGGGTCGATTTTCGGGATAACAACAGGCAAGCGCTCGAAAAGTACGGACGCTACGATTCTCTCGGGCTTCGAGCAGAAGCCTCGCGCTTTCACGAACGGCCGAGCTAACGAAGTTAACGATCTCTGCATTCTTGACTTGAAGTACAGTGATTTCCCCGAAACGAGCTTAACTGGGTAGTGACAATAATATAGCTAAGAGGAAGACAATGAAGAGAACGAGGAAGAAGAAGAAGAAGACAGAGCTATGGAGGTTTTACCAGACGGGTGTTACGAGTGACCGGCAATTGCCAGGGGTGAGAGCAAGGGTTTTTCGCTCGATATGTTCTTTTCCTAAACTCTCACTTCCGGACTCTCTTTCAACTGATGTGCTGGCATTTCCAGGAATTTTTTTTTATATATATTTAAAAAAAAAAAAAAAGACTAATCCCTAAAATTACTTGAGGAATTTGACAGTCAAAAAGCTCTTTAAATTCCAAATAACTTTAATTGTCTGGTCGTCGCTCCTCTTGAAGGATCGGAAGTGCTCGATTTGGTTAATTTGCCATCAACTAAAGCCAATCTTGTTTTTTCGCACAGCCGTAGATCTACTCCACGTAGAGTAGTTATGACCAACTAACTATTAAGTTCCACACTAATTCGTAGATCCTCCTATCCGAGAAAGAATAAAAAAGCCTGTTCGTTTGCAAAAATATTTTATTTTAAAATACAATATCGTATGTAGAATATTTCAGAAATAAATTGCCCTTAGCGGAAAGCGTTTTGGTCCGTCTTAATTCCATTCAGCATTCCTCCTTAATCCAACATTAATAAGTTCCATTGGTGGTCCAATAATCGAATTACCAAAAAAATTAAAATAAAAAGGAAGCGAGCCATTAATGCAAAAGATGAAATAGAAATATAAAAGACACGACGAAAACCGTTTCATCATGAACCCTTCTACCCATACAAAATACTTTTCCGTGCGGAATTTTGATTTATTAAGGCCAGTGAACCCTCGGTCCCCATTCACATCCTTTCAATAGCAATGTAAAAGCGGGACGAGTAATTGGAGATAGTTCTTAAACGCCTGCTCTTCCTTGCGTTTTCGACCCCACGACACCCTCAAATCTTCTGCAGAATTTAGGAATGGCTTCTAGGGAAGCCTGATAAGTGATAACCATACAGGTACGGTAGCCTACGGCTTTAAGCAATCTGCCTAGTACATGCATGTGGATGTACAATTGGCGCTTGTGTAACAGGCCATCATAGATCACGAGCCTCATCCTGAACTCTCAAGATATTAAAGAGAAGACCTCCAATGCATGATTTTCGATCAAGCAATTGGAGAATAAATTAACTTTATTGGGTGAAAATAGGGGACAAGATAAATTGCCGAAATGAGCTGCAGGAGCGGAAATGGAGATTAGAACAGAGGCTTCTTCCCATTTAACATTCCCATCAAGTGCTCAAAAACCTGGCCCCCTCCATCACGTAGGCCAGAATGCATGTACTCATTAGTGATCCACAGCCTAATACCTGCTATCTGAGAAGCTGTTTCCATGGCTAGTTTGAAGTTGACATACATATCTTCATAATACACAGCAGCTGCAACAGGTACCTGTAACCGTTGAAAGAAAAAGTTCATAAATCAACATACAATACCTGCGGTAAGGCAAACACCTGTTCCCACTCATTAGGAACTATCAAATTAAAATTAAAAATTAAAAACCCTTTGGGGTGCGGGAGAGTTCAAATCTCAATGGAAAATACTATGGCCAATAACGATTTGAGAAGATTGACTAAAAAATGAAGAAAACACACCGTATTGTTATTCAGCACAGCAGTGTCATATACTGGAGGCCAATCCTCCTCCTCAGCCAAAATATGAGCAGCATCTTTGAATTCCTTCAAAGCATGAAGCTCATCAAACATCCAAGGGAAGATCATCTGCAGAAGAAAAAAACCATTACGTATGTATCTAGATAATAGTCAAACCCTACAAGCAACAGCATCATAAAGGCCAATCAAATGGACCTCCGAATTTCCACCTGAAAAAGTCAACATGGCCCAATGAACTTCAGAATTTGCACAGAAAAAGCTAACTTTAGCAATTTGTTTCCCACTATTAAGCATAATGTGGACTACAATTGTTAAGTACCTAAGCAAAGACAAACCTCTTTATAGAAACAAGCTAAAACGCCTCGATAGAAAAGATGGAAAACAAAAAACAAAAAAACAAAACTGAAAACCCACGATAAACTATGGAATGCTACAGTTGATATCATGTTCAGAAGTCTCACAGTCCACAACAATGTCAATATCACGTATCATGGTCAAGAAAATCAGCAGATGCTCAAGGTACAGCCACAAGGTGGGGAAAAAAAGAAAAAAGACAGGAAACTAACTCGCCCTTTGATTTTCACAACATTTGGATGGGTCACACATCATGTGATCAATATCTCCACGTACAATTTATTTCGTGCAAGTTCTATTCTTCCGATGGATTTACAAAATAGAGTACATGTGCTCCCTTTTTCTCTCTTATTGCTTTTACGGTTTGTAGATTGAAATCACTCGAGGGGCCCCTGACAGTTTTACTCTACATTTTGTATGAATGGAGAAACTAACAGGCAGAAAGATAGACTCCCACAACATTCAGTCATGGCAAGCAAATCTTAAATTGACATCAGGCCAAGTAAATCTTACCTCGACAAAAGTTATAAATAAAAATATTACAACTATTTCAAGTCTCTAAATAAGATGAGCATGAAAAGCACTTGTACCAGTACAAAGAGTATAAAGAGGTCTCATTCTGCCTTAAGATAAGACAGAGGCAGAGATGAATTGCAAAGATGTATGTACATCCATATGTCAGATCAGTGAAAAGCTTTTCAGTCATAGGTTCACAATTTTCCTAATTGGCTTTCAAGTTAATGATTTCATAGACTATCCTGCATGACAAGTGCTGATCTTTTCCATCCCTCTACCATCCACCATCAGTTACTTTTCTCTCTGGCAGACTCCAATAACTGGAAGGAAAGTTTATCGTTTCTAGTCAATTCTAGTGAAAGATTATTGTCATGTGTACCTCTCCCATGAAGAGTACAGGGCAACCTTTTGCAGTGTTGATTGCATCAAATTTACCCCCGTATTCGCTCCGTATTCTGTTAGCAGACCACCTTGATGAAGCACCCTAAAGCAGAAAGGGGGGGTGGGGGGGAAGGGGGGGAATTAGACACTGAGATCTTTACTAAAATATTGATTTAGAGAATCAAATATAGTAAAGAACTCAACCTGACAGTAAATAGACTCATGTAAAAGTGCATAGAGCGGATTTGTGTCAAAAGATAAGCATTTCTCAAACTGCATGAAAAAAAAAATGACTTGAGGTAAATTTTACGAATGCATTTCAAAACACTGGAATCAAGACCAAGATGAAAGTAGCTTTCTACTTACAGTCTTCAAAAAGTAGTAGCTGATTCGTTTTGGTGCTCCCGGAACTATAACAGGATCCCAGACCCCCTCAAACCTAAGGTTCATACCATAAATACAGTTGACTGGAAGCAAGAGAATAAACTGTAAATTCATCATAACTAGTTGGTATGCATGGTGCTTACATATAGTGCAACCGCTCAAACCCAGCAGAAGATCCTAAACAAGAGAGACCAAGAGTTTGCAGTCCCCTTGGAGTTAAGACGCCTCCAGATGGAAGAAGCACCTAAACAGAAGAGGAGGGAAGAGAACCAAGAGAATCGGGTTGGGTGGTTGGGGGTATGAGGAGTCAAATTATTTATCCCGAGTTTTCAGCATTAAGAATAACAAAAAAATCATATGTGGCAGTTCCTCACCCCGCCGCCTTCAGACTCTGCTAAGTAATTAACAACTTCGCGAACAACTTCAATATCCTGAGGATACCTCTTATAGTACTTCTCATTCTGTTTTATAACTTGTTCAGAGCATGCTCTATACACTGTATCAGCAGTGCATCCATCTCCAATTGGGGGAATTCCTCCAGTTAGAAGGACTTGTTTGAGTCCTTGTGGTGCAAAACTCAAATATGTCACTGCACAAAAACCACCATAACTCTGCACAAGAAAAAAGAATAACCTGTCATTTAATTAGACTCGGATTGGCTTCAATGACTACAATCAAAATTGTAATGGTGACAAAACTGTAGAAATTTACATGAGATGAGAGCACAAGATGAGAGCAACAGGCATCTAGTAGCATCCAGTAACAAAACAAATTAACATACATGCAGGCATATATACATTCATACATGCATCCGTACTTGGGTACATAGATGCATGCATACCCACATATGTAATACACATTCATGCATATACATAAGCATTCTAGCTCCTTTTTTTTTTCAGAGCACATACAAAACATTCTTGCCACTTGCTAGTGGATTTTTCTCCTTTCTTGGTCTAACACTTGCAAATAGATTGAAGTCCCTGCAGAGGGAAGAACTCTGAGCACTGAAAGATCAGATACTGAGAGGAAGTAATGATCTTTTACCTGACCCAAAACTGTCCAAGGTCCAGCCTCAGGAACAAGGCGTACTCGAATAAACTCGGCATCCTTTACTATGTTGTCAGCTCGAAAATGTTTTAAGTAGTCAACCAAACCCTCTGCAGACTTAAATTGTAACATAGATGATGCTGTCAAAGGAGTCGATAAGCCTGTTCCCCGCTGCAATAAATTATCATCAGTAGGAGGAAAGATAATATATACTGATATCAAAAATTAAAAAAAGTTGTCCTAAGAGCATCCAGAACACCATGCCTGATCCATCAGGATGAGACGAAATTCTTCACAAGCTTTATGTACCCATCCACTGGCTTCAGTTGGTCGAGGGCACTCAAATCCAGGTCCACCTTGCAGGTATAATAGGTATGGCAGTGGTTGATCATCTTTCCCAACTGCAACACAGATTAAGCATAAGGAAGGGATAAACCCACATATCCATGAGATTAAATCAGTGAAAGAATTTTAAAATAGCTTCCATGCAGAAATAACAAAATAATAATTCACAAAAGGATTTTACAGAATAATAATTTA
Source organism: Morella rubra (assembly GCA_003952965.2). Taxonomy (NCBI): domain Eukaryota; kingdom Viridiplantae; phylum Streptophyta; class Magnoliopsida; order Fagales; family Myricaceae; genus Morella; species Morella rubra. Next base: position 16,280,813 of record CM025851.1, on the reverse strand, counting down.
GTAAAAAATAGTTTGCTTTCCCAAAGACGTTTTTGTGGCCAACCGTCAATAAGAAGCCTATTAAATAAATTAAAACACAGAACACAGTCACTAAAGTTCATAAAATGGCAACTTCACATAAAATCCAACGGTGGTTACTCCTTGCATGCTTAGTCAGAAGATATCCATTCATCTCGCAGGCATTCATCCTGCAGTTGCCAATAGGCAACAATGTAGCTTCCTTAGTCCAGTTTGGAGCATAATCAAGCCTTGGATACCTTCGTGTAGGAATACCAGGAATTAAACATATTTAACTCCCGACCCATGTAAACATTGCTACCTCGATGTACCCTTCATAAAAGTAGGTTTGAAAGGATAAAAGACAATAGGAGCAAAACAAGAGTGATACTGTTGAACTTGCACTGATACAATTCATATCACGAATTCTACCTTTAAATAGACGAAAAACTGTGAATAGCACGAAAGAGCACTTATTTCATGGAAAGCTATCTGGTCAATATGTATTAGTGGGAGTTGGTGGTTTTAGATATTTGGTTTATGGTACGATGTGGAGATAAAGCAAGCCCTCCTGAGCAAACCAAAACACGTTTCTTTGAGTCTGGGTTACGTCGGAAGTTAAAAAGGGCAGCTCTCAAGAAGAATACGAAATTAAGAAACATGAGAAATGAACTTTTTACACGTAAGTAGTGGGGTCAAAGCCATTTGACAATTTGGTCAGTACCATATCTGGATAATTCTTTGACGGATATTTGATTGACGACCTCACTACCTGCCTAGAAAAGAAGTAAATTGATTGACGGAACAAAATTTAGCACCAAAAAGGGGGTGGGGGTGAATAACAAACGATATGTGTATGTTTCACTATTTAGGACGTTTGCAAGAGATAGTCCAGCACACTAGATCCTAACACAACCACCACAATTCATTGGACCCTTCTTTCATCCATTCCTAAACAATGTAAATCAACCTATTCTGCCTATCACTTTCCTCCGTTTTTACTCCAGATACTTCTTCCTGGGTAAAATAGATCTCCATCCTATAATTCACGTCCAAAGAGAATAAGCAATGAGTTTTGAACAAATTCTAACACGAGTCATACTTTGATTCAATTCAACGATCTGGTAGATGTACATACCTGCAACCACTTCGCGAGCAAAAACGGAGATCTTAGAAGAAGATCCACGATCGAGAGAGTGGTCGAGGGGCACAGTGAAGTAATGATCACGTAGCCGGAGGTCTGGCACCGAGTACCACTTCCCGGCGATGTGGTCCGGGGCGAAGTCACCAGCGTTGGAGTTGGCTCCGGCCATGAAGGTGATCGTACGGACAGTAATTCTTCTTCTTCGGAAAGATAAGCGGAGAAATTTGGTGGCCCCGAGAAGCGAAACAGTGCGAGCGGATAAAGACTGGGAAAGAGCGAGCTGGCGTGGGTATATCAATGAGAGTGGCGCGTGAGTTGCGAACATTTTGGAGGGGAGGATGTGAGAGAGGCAGCTCCGCTGTGTGGAGCGCTTAATTTTGAATACGTGGGGACGCGCGGGGATGGATCTGAGCGTCCAGTGTTTGAGAGTAGATGATATGAGATAGTCTGAGCCGTGCGATTTAAAGCCTTGTGATGGTCAGTTGTTGACGTTGTTTGTTTGAGGTTCAGATTTACCCATTACCGATGAGTAATTTTAAGTGAATAATTTATATTGCTAATAAAGTTGTTTAAGTTAATAAGTTTTAATAAGTATTTAAAATTTGAATGCTTGGTTATTATTTTGAAGATATTTCTTAAAAATAACTTTTAATGTCTGACACAAGTTGTATTTTTAGTAATCTATTAATTTTTAAATCAATTTCAGATGAATTAAAAATAAAATGTATAATCAATCAAATAATATTTATTTATTTCTTATAACAAATAAAAATATATTATTTAAAAATAATACACGTTAAATAATTAATAAATATGAGATGTGAATACACACGGATACATAAATACTATTCAAAAGCATATCAAATTTTCCTGATATCTTTTTTTTTGTAATACTAGGTTGAATGTATTAAGGCTGTGTTTGGATGGCAGAAAAATTTTACTTCAAATTTGTTAAAAAAAAGTCAATGTCTGCGGAATGGATAGAATTTGTGAAAAGATATTAAAATTTGTGAAAAAAAAAAATTCGAAATAAATTTTGTAGCACCAAACAAATATTGCGGATCATAACAAAGTTTTTAAATGCTTTTTTTACAAATTTTATTGTTTTTTAATAAAAAAATTCATTTTGTGCCTCTAAATTACTAAAACAACATTAAACATGAATCTTTTTTTTTTTTTTAATCAAAACCTCAATTTATTCCAAAAAAAAAAAAACATAAGTACGAGAAAAGGTACAAATCATAATGGCGGATCTGTGCCAACATACACCCAAGGTAACTTAAGAGAATGCTCACTACTATAGGGGTTGCTGCCCGAACTAAATTCGGCAGCGGCCCAACGAGCAAGTTGGTGCACAGCTACATTTGCACCTCTAGGAATATGGGCAGCTTGCCAACTCTCCATTTTATTGCAATCCTGCACAATCTCAAAAATCATACTATAGATCCTCCATTCCGTTCTAATAGGCCACATCTGAATAGCCTTAATCACAATCTCTGAGTCCCCTTCCAAAATAATATCCTGAAATCTCATTTGCATGGCATACTCAATTCCCAACTTTGCTGCAGCAACCTCTCCTTCTAATGGTTGAACTGCCTCTATCTTTTCAAACGTGGAACCTTTCACCACACCATTAGAATCTCTAATGAGTGCAACGATAACAGCAAACTAATCTCGAATAGCCACATCCACATTGACCTTGACCTTCCCATTAGGTGGAGCCTTCCAAACATACTTCTCTTGTACCAAAGCATTCTTATGTTGCCAAGCATGCCAATGATCGCAGCTAAGCTTCCCAACCCGAGATGCCAACTCCTGCACCCCGCATAACTTCCCCTCATGAACAACACAATTCCTTGCCATCCACAACAAATCTATAGCAATCACAGCAAAGAGTTGAAAACGATGTTGATCCTCCAATGCAATGCCTATGAGCTGATGTGGATGATACACTTTTTGCACCCAATCTGCGACGAAACCCGTGTGAAATCTCACTATAATAATTTGCCATGGGGATTCGCTCAAATGGCTCGACTATATGGACACAAAAATAATAAATGGTTAATGGTTTTAGGAGCCTCCCCACACAATGAACAGCTTGCCTCATCATTTTCGTCACAATAATTCCCTATCCTCTCAGCCACCCTCACCTTTGTCGGCAACAGATCCCATAAAACCTTCCAAAGCAATAACTTTAGACGTTCATGTATCAATAACCTCCAAATATCTCTCCATACCTGAGCAGATATCACGGGTAGCCCAGGAGAACGTCGACGTACTAGCCACTGATGTACAGACTTCACAGTAAAGTCCCCCGAAGATTGTAGCGACCAAAACACTTTATCTGCATGCCCTGGTCCAGCCACTTTTATTTTAAGGATTTCAGTTGCCGATTCATGTGTAAAAAGGCGCCTAACCTCTGCCAAGTTCCAACTACACCCATCAGCCTGCAGAAGATCCTTCACGGTGACAACATCGCCCAGTCCCACGTCATCCCTAAGACTCGGTCTGAATCCAGAAATCGTAGGAACCCAAGGATCCCTATCAAGTGCAATATCCTGCCCACTTCCCACTTGAAAACACATCCCATTTTTCAGCACCTCTCGAGCTTTAACAATACTTTTCCACACCCAAGAGGAATTTCCAGTTGCCTCAACCTGCCAAAAGTCTCTACCTTTCAAATACTTCCCACGCAGCACCCTCACCCACAACTTTCTTTTTCAGTGATTAGTTTCCAAGCCAACTTCGAGATCAAAGCATGATTAAACTCAGAAAATCGCCTAATACCCAACCCCCCTTCACATTTAGGAAGACAAATGGTTGACCAGGCCTTCAAAGTCAAGTGTCTATTTTGCTTCTCAGAATATCCCCACCAAAAATTTTTTAACACCTTATAAAGTTCCTTACACCATGATTGCGGCAGCAAATAGAAACTCATCAAATAGGAAGGAGTAGTACTAGCCACATCCTTAATCATTACTGTTCTCCCTGCCTGTGATAAACATTTAGCCTTCCACCCTGAAAGCTTATGAAAAAAATTTTCTTTTATATCCGCAACAGCATGTGTACAGTTTCTAGGAATCAATAAAGGTAGTCCAAGATGCTTGGCCTTGGGGGGCAATTTTTTTAATCGAAGCTGATCCAAAATAGGCTTATCCTTGACCACCCCGAAATTCTTTTATCCTTTCACCGAAGATCTCTCATTCATTTTGGCCTGCATCTCATGGACAATCATCATAGTTTTGCCTCACATGGCCCCAGCAAAAGGAGATCCTTATCAAGATGGAGAGCCCCGATACCTTTATACCCAGAGTACCTTTTTCCACGCAATAAGAGTCGAGATAAAATTTCCGAACAAATAATGAAAAGATAAGGAGATAAAAGATCACCTTGGCGAATACCTCGCGAAGGCTGAAAATTTCCATAAGGGCAGCCATTGATAAGAATTGAAAAAGAAGTAGTGGAAATACACTGCTTTATCCAATTTACCCATATATCACCAAAACCGAATTTTTCAAATATCTTCAATACTAATGGCCATTCCACCCTGTCATATGCCTTCTCCATATCTGCCTTGATAGCCATCCACCCTCCCCTTCCCTTTTTATGATTCATACCATGAAAAATCTCCCCAGCAACAATATAATTATCCTAAATCGCTCTCCCAGGAATAAAGGCAAGTTGGTAAGGCGAGATAAGCTTTGGTAGCACCACCTTCAATCTTTCCGCCATTATTTTGGATATAACCTTGTAGATCACATTACATAAACTAATAGACCGGAATTGATTAACTTTGGATGGATTATCAGCTTTCGGAACCAACGTAATATTAGTACTATTTAACTCAGGGAGCATCACCCCATTTTCAAAAAAATCTTGAACCGCGTGGATCACATCCGCCCCAACCACCTCTTAAAAGTGCTTAAAAAATAAAACCGTCATCACATCCGGTCCAGGAGCTTTCTCCGGGTTCATCTTTTTTAGTGTACTATAAATCTCCTCCGCATCCGGAATCTGAGTAAGCAAATCATTATCTTCACTAGTGATCACTGGATCAAGCAAATTTTCCAAATCATCCGGAATAGTCGGATCACTCAGTAAGAACAACCGCTAATTGAAAGAGACCAACTCACCCCCAATCGCTGAACGGCCCGAAAGCCACTCTCCATTTTCAGACTTCAGCTTCGAAATTAAATTCCGACACCAACGAATAACTGTAGAGGCATGATAGTATTTTGTATTCAGCTCACTAGATACCAACCAAGAAACTCGTGACTTTTGCCGCCAAAACAGCTCCTCCCTCTTAAGTTGTTAATCCAACTCCCATAAAAAGCTCCCGCTCCAATTGAAAATTCATCACAGTAGGCAACGCTTGCTAGACTCCTGCAAGTTGGTCCTTCACCATACGTAAAGATTGTTGTATATTACCAAATTGCACCTTATTCCACTTCCAGAGAGCATATCGTGTAGCCCGAATTTTTTTAAAAAGAAAGAGAGCAGGAGACACCCCACTACCTTGATGCCAAGCTGATGCCACCACCCCTAAACAAGATGAATCCCGAAGCCAAAAACTCTGAAATTTGAACGCCTTGGGAGCCGAATTCTCCAAACCATTTAGTGCTAAAACCAATGGCACATGATCTGAATTTGTTAGAGGATAATGTTGGACAATCGCACTCGGATACGCCACCCTCCATGGTATATTTGCAATATCTCTATCCAGTTGTTCCCTAATATTGGCAAAACCCGACCTCTTATTGCACCAAGTGAATTTGGATCCCACATACTCCAAATCAACAAAATTCATTGTATTCATAAAATGCATGAGTCCTCGCGAAGAAGATGAAGAAAGAATCCGACCCTCTTTCTTCTCCTCTTGACGAAGCCAAGCATTAAAATCACCTATACATAGCCATGGCATATCAACATTCAGCCTAAGATCCATCAACTCCCTCCAAAAAACTTCCTTCTCCCTCCACAACACAGGCCCATAAACAAGAGAACAAAGGAAGTTAGGATCATCTCCCCCTGGATGAACCTCCAAGTGAATATAATTTTGAGATTGAGCAAGAACATCAAAATGAAACTCAGGACGCCAACAAAACACCAAGCCTCCCCTTCTACCAAGCGGAGGAATAGACAAAAAATAAGTAAACCCAATTTTATTCATCACACGAGCAACAAAATGACAATCAATTTTTGTTTCCATAAGAAAAATCTCCACCAGGTCTATTGTTTTCACAATTTCCCGTAGGGCTCTAGCTGCCAAGGATCGACCCAACCCCCGACAGTTTCACGATATGAGCTTCATGGAGAGGGTGGGGGCATGGATAGGCCCACCTCCTCAGCCACACGTGACTCAGAACTCTTAACCACTCCCAACATATTCTTGGTTCGCCTAGGTTTGCTTCCCAACATGCCACCTTTACTTTGTTTCTTACTCTTCCCATTCTTCAACGGATCAGACGACCCCACCTGAAAAAATTTCTACCAGTGATTTTTTTGCAATATACTCGCCAACCAAAACTCCAGGCAGCACATCCTCCCTCCCTCGCTTGAAATCAGTATTAACTAGCAGGTCACCTTCCTCCAGTCGACGCTTTGGGCCCCCAATGCAGATTCCCCCATCATAGTTTGATAAAGGCAGTGACGGCCCAGTACTTAGCCCCATATGCTTATCCCAACTTGAGCACTTGTCAAATGGTGTCGTATTCCTCTCCAACCCGATCTAATTTTTCGGAAAGCAGACATCAAAACCTTTTTCACTTGGATGCCCAGCAGACAAAGCCGTGGTCATGTGCGATACTTCCCCAGCAATTTACAGCTCATTAGTCAATTTATTAATATCATAATCTCCACATTGAAAAGAGTTCGTAACTGAAGAAACGGTGACAACATCTTGCGTTGCTAGATTCAAACTTCGTAACATTCCATTCATATCTTCACACCGCCCCCTTATTCACCGCATATCCTCCTTATCTAATAAATTAAACTGATTTTGAATTTGAATTCCAGGATCCAAAATTATCGTCCCGCTCTCCAGTGGAGGAAATCGACGCTGCATCGCATTCAACTGCTCTACCTCCGCCTCTTGCCGCTCAACACCAACACACACCATCCCCTTCTGATCCACCCAATTCCCAACCCCCTGAATTCGATTCTGGCCTAGCGCCTGAAAACCAGCTCTTGGTAAGATAGCACCACCCTTTACTGCAGCCGCAGCTCCCATCTCCACAGAACTCACAACTGGAGGATAACCATGTAACTTTTCAGACTGCGCATGTTGCTGGGGATGAGGTGGATTTTGAAAACAGGCCCCAACAGTATGATCAATAAGACCACAATGAACACAAAAGGAGGAGAGTCTCTCATACTTAAACCCAATCCATATCGGATCCCCATCATTAAGATAATAAGGGAAGCCCAGTTGCAATGGTGTTGTAGCAAGAAAACGAATCTTAAGCCGGAGGAACGACGTATGTGCAGCAATATCATCCATCTCCAGAATCTCCCTCAATTTACTACCAATCAATCTTGCATTGTCATCATCAAATACTTCCAATGGTATCCCATGAATCTGAACCCAATATACCACTGAAGACAGATCAAGCTCATCTATAATTTTTTCGGCCTCCCATTCTTTGAGACTCATATATGATCCTTTGAAATTCCATGGACCCTGATTAAGAACATGATCCTTCTCTTCCAGCGTCAGGAAAGTAAATAAGAACCAATTCGCCCCTGCATATTTTATCTTTAGCTTTGATACAAAGCATCATCCAGTACGAATAATAGCCTGAATAATATGGAAGGGGTAAATTTTCTTCGACACCAACTTTCCAACAAGTAACGCTCGGCGTATGGTGTCCGCCCTACTCCTGTTCGGCTTCAGAGCCCCAGACAAATCCTCCCACGACAACTTTTTAGTCTTTTCAATAATTTCCTCCATACTAGTACCAACCTTACAAACCACCACGTGAAACTTGCCAGAACAAACAAAGAGAAAGCGTGAGAGAAATAATCCAATCACCAGGGAGAGGGACTGGATGACATCAAGACGGCACAGGCCAGGAAACAGAAAGGAAAGAGCCTAAAGCTCAAGAGCTCGCGGAGAGCAGACATTAAACATGAATCTTAACTATCACACGTTAAGTCTTAAAACTATCAAATTTTATCAATTTACTTCTTAAAAAATGATCAAACCATCACAATCGTTCCAAGTGTGTTATAAATAAGTCGTGTGGTACAATTTTGATAGTAAAATTTTATTTCAAGACTTACATTGATTGATTTTTAAAATTTAGATTCAATGTGTCAAAATAAATGTTTGAAATTGCTTTGATAATTTAAGTGTGTGCCTAAGTAACTGCTTTTCTATAAAATAAAATAAAAATTGTATGGAATTATTTTTTTCCACCCTTTTTTACAAATCCAGTAAAATCCACGCAATTTATAATAAAATCATTTCTGTTAAAAAAAAATGTGAGGGATCCAAACATAAACTAAAGTGCTTGTTAGCCTTCATAGCCAGTCCCCTAAAAAATTCAAGCAAATTGCGCAACATCAGAGATGCAAAACACATTAATTTTACCTTTCGATTTTTTTTTTAACCTTTTCCCATAGCCATTCGAACACATAACAAAAGTATATATCAAAATCAAACATGTATTCAAATGATGCCCATGTTTACTGCATATCAAAATCAATTAGGACCATGTCCTTTACAGAAAGGTAAGGCGTATAAAATGGGCAGCTGACCAAAGTCCTTACTTCCTTTAGAGAGTAGAAACACAATTGGAAAAGTTTTTTATATAATGATTACAAAAATTTGTTGAAATATATTTTTTTAGGTGTTTGTGAGAACCGTGGATCCATATAAATAATGTTTGGAAATATAAATTTTCTAAATTTATTCTCTTAGAAGATGTGAGGGTAAAAAAGTATGTTTGAAAATAAGATTTTTGTGAAAGAAATTTTATGAGTTTTTCGTACAACCAAACAAGCTTGATTTTTGTATTGTTTTCACACAAAAGCTTAAAAATCAAAATATAAATAAAATATTGAAATATTTTTTTGTGTGAAAAAATCAAAAATCAAAAATCAAAAATCAAAAATCAAAATCAAAAATCAAAAATCAAAAATTGAAATGGAAAATGTTTTTAAAGTAAAAAAATAAATAAAATTTGAAGACTCTTAATCAAATATAGCCAATACATGTCGGGGAAGGAAATTATGATCAAGTCATAAAACCATGGGTTATATACCTATTTTGTCCTTGGGTTTTGACACATAAATAGTCTTTGGGTTTTCAAATTGATCATAAAAATCTTTGAGTTTGTAATTTTTATTAAACAAGTCATTTTGTTAAATTTTTATCTATAAAGTTAACAATTCATATGCCAGTTTTAATACACATGTCAACCAGAGCTAAAATCATGTGAGTCTTAATTTTTTTTAATTTTTAAATAATAAAACAAAATAAATTATTTGAACTATTTTAAAAAACAAAAATTTAAGAAAAAAAACTTTAAAAAATTAAAAGCCACGTTATTTTAGTTATTAGATAAGACGTGTGAACTTATAATTGGAGCTGACATAGGAGTCATTAATTTTAAAAATGAAATTTTTAAAAAAAAATTTATTTGATAAAAATAATAAACTCAATAACCTCTGTAACCAAAAGACTAGTTGTTATAAAAGGTCAAAACATATGAATTAAATGAGTATTTAACTCTAAAAACATTAATCAAAACATGAAAACCCCAGTACTTGAAAAGGGATACAAAAAGACACTGACAAGAAACCACCTGAGCGCGGTGGGGCCAATCAAATCTTTATAATCCAACTGCTCCCTCAATTTTAATGTTTTAAATTAAAATGTGTCGTACGAACTTCTGTCTCCAAGTATACAGTAAAACAAGCAAAACCTTAAATACATAAATAGCGGATCAAGATCTTGAAATAAAAAATTTAAAAGTATGGGTCTCGATGGTAAAATAGCATAAAACATAGTATGTAGGTTACATTTTTTTTTCCTTTTTTATAGGCTTTTGAGCTTCTTCAATCTTTAAATGTGTCATCTTTTATTCTTATCAAATCTATAACTGCTCTATGATTTTTTTGATGTTTTATGAATAATACTTAATAGTTAGAGGACATAAGTTGTAGGGTCCTGATCAATAGGTAGGTCGCTTTTTTATTTCTTATATTTGTAGTAGAATTTAGGGTTTAACCACCTTTAGTAATTTTTTTTTTTATTAATGTATTATCGTTGGCTAAAAGAAGTGGATCAAAAATATTTAATTATTTATCTAAATTATAATATATAATGTAAAGAGTTATAGATCTAATAAATAGACTTTATATTATTTAATATTATTTATCTAAAATTTCAGATAATATAAATTTTCTCCCTATAAATTGAATTGGAACAAGGTGTTCTAGATAAAGAAAAGTTATATTTACTTTTTTATTTTTGATGAAATTTTTTTAAAAAAAACAAAAAACTGAAATTTTAATAAAAATCTGAAATATTTTTCATCCAATCACAAAATTGTCATGTGTTATAAAATATAAAAAAAATGATCGAGTGTAAAAAATTTCTGTTAAATCACGGAATTAGCGATGAGTTTTAAGATTTTTTTCTAAATGCAGTTGATTTCGCAAAACTTCTTTCAGGATATTGCGGGTTCATAAGTTGCCTCGAAATGCGAATTGACATTTCCAAGAGGGAATTAAATGGGCTTCAGCAGAGCGTGAGGATAACCTTCTGCGCCGGAAACGACAGGGGCTGTTAGAAAATGAACCCCACTTGGGCGTAGGCGGCGCACCCAAACCAAAACGCCTTCCTCAGTTATTCCCTTTTTTGAGTGGCTTCCTCGGTTCTTCGAAAGAGAGTATATTCTTAAAAAAGTACCTACAGAACGCTCTCCCCATCTCGTGCTCTCCGAAGGATTAAAGATGGGCTTCTTCGCCGCCGTCTCTAGAGTAAAATCCGCTCAGAAATGCGGCTCCATTTTCCTCCGCCACCTCCGCTGCATGAGCAATGTACCCGAGGAGACCGTCTACAGCGGCCCAAAGCCCCAGACTCCCAATCAAAGAGTGACTCTGACCCACTTGAGGCAAAAGCACCGCAAGGGCGAGCCCATAACGGTAGTTACCGCCTACGATTACCCGTCGGCAGTGCACCTGGACACCGCAGGGATTGACGTGTGCCTGGTCGGTGACTCGGCCTCCATGGTCGTGCACGGTCACGACACCACACTCCCTATTTCGCTTGACGAGATGCTTGTCCATTGCCGCGCCGTGGCCCGTGGCGCTAATCGGCCCCTTCTCGTCGGAGACTTGCCGTTTGGTACTTACGAATCGAGTGCCAGTCAGGTAATGGCGAATCACTACAACTACTTCGACCAAATTTCTTGTAGTCTTCAGTTTGTTATTACTCTGGTAGTGTGGTTTGGGGTTGCTGTAAATTATGGACGCGAAAAGGGATATAAGAACGTGTCTGGTTCTTTTCGGTTGAGAAGATTTTTCTAGTCAATAGTGTTACCCAAATTTCATTACTTTTTGTTGTTAAATTATAGATGGTCCGAAAGGTTAAGCTGAGAGAGAATGGTGGTTTTGTTTATTCAGCGAGTGTTCTGATATGTGATATGGGGTTTCAGTTTTAAGAGCGCAATGGTTGGTGATTGTTGCAGTTTCGATTATGAGCAGGCAATCGATACGGCAGTGAGGGTTTTGAAGGAAGGAGGAATGGATGCGATAAAATTGGAAGGAGGGGCGCCTACGAGAATCACTGCTGCAAGATCTATTGTTGAAGCAGGAATTGCAGTGATGGGGCATGTGGGACTCACCCCTCAGGCCATCAGTGTTCTAGGCGGATTCAGGCCTCAGGGCAAGAATGTGGCTAGTGCTGTCAAGGTCTCAGAACTTTCTTTCTCTTAGGCCTGTGCGTGGGCTGTGTCCATGTGCGTGTGGGCATAGAGTTGGTGCATTATGGTTTATATTGAAAGAAATTTTTCTGCGCAGGTTGTGGAGACTGCACTGGCTTTGCAGGAAGCAGGTTGCTTTTCAGTTGTTTTGGAATGCGTACCTCCACCGGTGGCTGCTGCAGCTACATCAGCTCTTCGGATTCCTACTATAGGGATTGGGGCTGGACCATTTTGCAGTGGGCAGGTTAGATCTTTATCGAGCTCTGTGACTCTTTGCTGATCGCTACATGCTTAAGATGTCTCTCTATGTAATTTGTCTCGGTGTTGAATGGATAGTTCATAGTAGGCTCATTGAAGTGTATTCAAGAAGATGAGTTCTAGCTACAAGTTTTTACCGTGAATATGGATTTTATGTGTAATTTAACTTGAATTATGGGATAATTGCTGTTTGGACTGCCAAGTGCTTGATAGTTAAATGGTTTTCATTGTGGATACTGTGACAACCTTCCTCGGAAAAGCATATGTGTTGTACAGTGTGATAGTACACTTTTGATGGTTAATGTGGGACTGTCGTAGTACAAGAGGTTGTCCAACTTCAAATCTTCCAATACAGCCTGTACAAAGAACTAAGGGGATGTTAGTTTGTAAAAAATTGTAAGATTTTTAAGCTTTTTATAGAATTGTGAATATTTATGTAGATTGGAGTTTTATAGGTTTTTGTGTAAAAATTGTGAAAAGTTTTAAAGATATTTAATTTTTGTTGGAGTTTGTAAAAAGGTATAGAGAGAGATGATTTGATGTAATTGTTTAATAAAAAAATATTGGAGTTAGGTGAAAAAGTATGGAGAGAGAATATTTGTTATAATTTTTTTTGAAAAGGTATTGAAATTTGTGTGAAAAGTTGTTGGAGATTGTGTAAAAGTTTTGTAGGAATTTTTGAGATTTTGGATATTTGTTTTGTAAATTTTGTTGAATCCTATTATATTCTAGAATACTTGTGCAAAATAACAGGCTGCGTTTGTTTCGGTGTAAAACGAAGAAAATGAAAAAATATTTGCAGCTGAAAATATTTGCAAGGAAAACTAAACAAGTTTCCAGTGTTTGGCTAACTCCTGAAAATGAGCATATAGTGTTTGGTTTGTCAACTGAAAATTCAAAGAATATTTTTTAATAGTTTTAATTTGTCCTGTCAATAAAAATATTAAATATTAAAACAAGGGAAAAATATATATCACATACTTGCTTTATGCCATTCTGGAATCAAGACTCGTGCTTTATTATTTTTTTTTTTTTTGAGATCTGTGGTTCTTTTGTTTATGAATTTAAGGCTCCACTTGAAAATTCATGTGGCACACATTTTTAGAACATCAGTTGCATATGTGACTTTTTTTAAAAAAATAATAATAATTTAGACCATTTACAAGTAGATAAATAAATAATAAAATTATTAGATAAAATTAAACTAAAATATAATTTTTGTTTTTGTTTTTGTTTTTGTTAAAAAAATCCAAGGGGGCAGATTTGCCCCCTTATGCACGGTGGAGGTGATGGGTGCTTTGAGTTAGTCAAGATTGAGGATGGGGAGGACTGACAAAGAGCTGAACATTTTGAAAAATGAAGGGTAAGTTATTTTCAGCCTTACAGAGTAAAATTTTCCGTTGACTAACTTCACATTTTTCTTTGACCTCTATTTTCCGCCCCGGCCAAACACAAGAGAAGTGGAAAATATTTTCAAGGAAGACATTTTCAGTTGAAACAAACGCAGCCTTTGCCTAAAAAACTTTCTATGATCAAGTGCTTATTAGATTAGTATCAACACTGCTGAAAATTGTCTAGAAATTTTTTGAAGAAGAGTTTACAACCTACAGTCTGGTCGAAGTAAATCAGTCCTTTGAGGCTTTGAGTTCGGTAAGAAGTCAGTTTTATTTTAACTACCTTGGCATTATTCTGAGAGTTTCCTTCTTTGGGTTCGTTGCTTTTGGAGTCACTCAAATTGGGAACTCCTGTGTACTTAAGAGATGTTTTTTTAAAGTATATTGGCATCCTGAACATGAGAAGGAAGAGGGATCTGCTTCTCTTGAAATGGAAGTAAAAAGAGAGGGAAAACAATAGCCTAGATGTCAAAGTCAGGCCTTTCAGCCCCTCTAGCTGTAGTTCAAATTTAGAAGTGATCAATCTTTAAACGGTTGCAAATTGGTTTTGAAAGCAAAGCAGGGAGTGAACACCTGACGCTTTTCTCTTCTTGTTTTCTCTTTTTGGCCTTGAGGATAAATCACGGAAGATTCCTCCTAGTTGTAATTTAGCACGTAATAATTTTGTTAGTTTTGTTTCATTTGATGTTAACTCACTGTTTTCTATGAATTACATTGATTAGGGTAGAAGCAGGTGCAGATCATTATGGCATTGAATAAATTGTTAAATCCAAATTTTTGCAAGAGCTATTGTGGAACTCCTCTACTTCTTTTTGTCTGACTATAGTTAAACTTTATCATTGATCCAGGTTCTAGTTTACCATGATTTGCTTGGAATGCTTCAGCATCCCCATCATGCCAAGGCTGGTTCCAGAACTGCACCTTTGGCTGAATTGTTTCTTCTCGCCATTTAATTCTCATGTTTTAGTCATGAGTGACTGTCTCTTTTGCAGGTTACGCCAAAGTTTTGTAAGCAATTTGCACGTGTTGGAGATGTCATCAACAAAGCTCTATTGGAGTACAAGGAAGAAGTGACCAACGGTTCATTTCCTGGCCCTGCACACAGCCCATATAAGATAAGTGCCAGTGACGTTAACGGTTTCTTAAATGAGTTGCAGAAGTTAGGTTTGGACGAGGCAGCATCTGCAGCAGCGGAAGCCGCCGAGAAGATCGGTACACCTCAATCCCAATCTTCCAATGGTGGAAGCCCACCGAGTCAGTGATTTTGGGACAGGTCCGCAAGGAACTTATCCGGAGTCTGACCTTTCTTCCTTAGAACTGTTTTAGTTTATTCACTGCATTGCTATTTGTCATTTTTTTTCTTCAATTGTTAAGATGGAGTCAAGATATGCCATTTTCACGGCAGATGCCAGAACGTTTTAGTCAGATTCATTGTTGTTGGAGGACTTTTCAAAAATACATGATTTCTCAATAACCAAGTTTATCGTGAAAAGACCACTTGTAAATGTTCAGCTCTTTGGTCCTTAAATGGTCAGGGTTATCTTTAAGCAGTCTCCAGTTATATTTCTGGTCGTAATGGGGAAGCAACATGTGTCTAAGATGTGCTGCTGTTTGAAATAATTTTTAGGCCTCGTAAACAAATTCCTCCCAGAAGTTGTTTGGACCCTGTAAGCCACGTGAAAAAAGGACTCGAAATCCATTGGCAAAATGACATCTGATATGAGCAAAGCAGCATCAGAGAAAGACTGAAAAAGCCATCACTGGATGATTTCACATCTGAGCAATACACGTAGGCCAAAGTGAAGATTTAAAACCAAATCAGTTTCCCATCAAATAGGAGGCAGATGGGATCTCCTTTCGTTTTGTCACTACTTTTAGTACTGATCTGTAACCTACTTTCATGGAATGTGATTGGTGCATGAATTATTCGCAAGACATGGCATCTAGAAGCCGAGCGGTACATCTCTGATTCTCTAGATTATTCCTGTGGAACTCCGGTAGAGAAAGCAACTGGAATCAGGCATAGATTCCGAAAGTGGTCGGCCTGCATGGATGGCGAAGCCTATGCACGAATCTTGGCATCTTGCTTTGAAAGCTCCATCCAATATCTACTTCCACCGCATAATTTTATTGCAGTAAACAGTTGGATTGCCTAGGAAAAAAAAACTGCTCGTTTTGCGCAGCTCTCTGCCCATTTCTTTTTCACTTTTTTGTACATTGCAGTTTTATTATTATTATTTTAAGCAACGGTTAATTCATCTTTTTAAATAAAATATAATTTTATAGAAGTTGACAAAAAAATAAATAGAGATTATTAGAGTTAATTTTTTATGTTTATTGTAATGGAAAGAAATATTTGATTGAGAGAAAGAGATGTGTTTTCAAAAAAAAAAAATTTGACCAAAATTTCTAGTTATGTTTACGAAATAAAAAACTTTAGAATGGAGAAAATTTTAGCTAAAATTTTAGTTTGCAAACAAGGTTAGGATAGACAACGAAAGATTATAACCTTAACCAAGGTGACCTGCTTATCAACTTGGGCGATTTTAGAGAGACATTAGGTTAAAGGTGGGCAAAAATTCCAATAAGAATTGAAATTTTCGGTTTCACTTTCAATTTCGGAATATATCGGAATTGGAAATCATTTTTGACAATGTCCAGAATCGGAACCGGAAATGAATTATCTGAATTTTCAGTTTCAATTGACGTAGTCCAGGTCTTCTACCTAATTTTGTCGAGAATCGTCTCTTCAATTGTTGGAAGCTAATGTGGTGCCTTGTTACAACACCTCCAAATTTGACCCTCGGTTGGAGATTGTTGTGAAATACTTCAAGAAGTTTGTTTCTTGGAGTGTTGTTATTAACCGCCTTGTTGTGGCGGCCTTATCTTGGCAAACTTGTTTTGTTCGAGGGTTTTTCTTTTCTTGTTTATAGTGGATGTTTGGGATGATTATAGGGATTCCTCCTCTTCCGGTTTGTACTGTGTTTCGTTGTTAATACTAGTTTGCTGCTTGCCTAAAAAAAAGGTTCGAATAATCAGACCAAGCGTGCCTTGATCAGCCTATAAGTAGAGCAAGCTAGGTTTGCACACGAAAAATACAATGATAATCATACTCCTAATACAAATATTGTCCACTGACTTAGGTATGGAAGAGTCCTCCCCGGTGCTCCCTTCATGTTTTTCTTACAATTTTAGGCCCCCGCCCTCGAAGACCTTGGATAGTTCTCCTATCCTAGGGGCCAGCCGATTTTGCAGCATCATCAAGAGTCTTCTTAGATAACTAGAAACTCTATATACATTACACTCTGTTAGTACACCTACTCGAGGTAGTCTTTTATCAAATTTTGATGCATTGAACTGGATGGATAGAAAACAATTAGGTGATGTTTGACAATTTAGGAATTTTGAGCTTGTAGGAGAAAATTCTAGAGTTTGACTTTTTGTGAGGATTTGTAAAAAATTTGGTAAAAAAGTAGAGGAATATTTTATTGTACACTGACTTTAATTGGAGTTTATTAAAAATTAGGAAAATTGACCATTTGGTCACTAAGTTTTAGTACTGCTGACAAAATAATCACTATATTTTTTTATTTTTATTTTGGTTCACTGAGACCATATGTTGTGACTTTTCACTCCTTCCATGACCTTTTTAACAGAATTGAATAACACGTACGCACCTGTTTTTTCCAGCTCAGCTTCATCAATCCATATAAGCGAGCCCAGTCAATGATAAGTGGTATAGAAGGAGCGGTTTGGAGACCTAACTTTGAATTTAGACAAAATGACCTGCAGCTTCCCCGTGCCATGGATAGAAACTTGCGTTTTGTTTAAAAAATTGTAAACCGCACCGTTTTGCCTTCCCTCAGCCACCCTCGAGCAGCCGAGCTAAACTCGACGATCCCAGAGAAATCTCTGCTTCAGGCTGTAAGATCCTCATCTGGAAACAGAGAGATGGATGAGTCTACCGCCAAGTCCTATGAACCTGTTTTTCAAATGTTGACTGACGCAGAGTCACAGTCATTACTAAACCTAATTGAACAAAAAGGAGGCAACCAGAATGAAGTACAAAGATCTTCCACATCACTCGTCAACAGAAACCCAAAAGAAATTGGTAGCTTTGCTAGTGGAGGCTAGCACTATGGTTCTGTATTCATGGCCAAAAGATGGGCTGATGGACAGGATGATGAAACAGTTGTATTAAATGAACACGGTAGAGGTTCGTATCATCAAAACCAAGTTGAGAGGAAGGACAGTTTCTCTTGGTGTGACGATGGGACTCCACAAGGCATTTCATTTGAACCCAGAGGTAGTTTACAGTCCTCTCCTCAAACCATATCTGTTCACAAATGGACGAAAGTTCCTCACATGGAAAACTAGAGAGAAGGATGTCTGGTTTTTCAACTAGAATGAACGAAAATTGTGTTGGTTCAACTGGCACAGAAGCAACCCCACTTTCAAAAATATATATCCTTCCCCCAGAACTGCCGGAAGGAACTCCTATGCTTTATATACACAACCAAGAAGGTCTTCATGGGGAATTAAGAATGAATATCAGAGACGGAAAACATTGGAAGATGATGCAGTTCGCAGTTCAAGTCGCAAACTTCTATTTGAGCCACTGAAAATTTGCAAGCAGAGTCAATTCCAGATGTTAAGGGAGACTTTCTAGCTTCCACTTCCCATTCCTCTGATACTGGAGACTGGAAGAAATCATCCAGAGATCTGTCTAGAGTGAGAGATGCATCAGTGATATATTGCAGAAGCGAAATCTCTGCTTCAGGCTTTAAGATCCTCATCTGGAAACAGAGAGATGCATCGAGTTTAGCTCGGCTGCTCGAGGGTGGCTGAGGGTCTCATTTGAAGTAAGGCAAAACGGTGCGGTTTCCATTTTTTAAACAAAACGCACGTTTCTATCCTTTGGACTGGGAAGCTGCAGGTCGTTTTGTCTAAATTCAAAGTTAGGTCTCCAAACTGCATCGTTTTATACCGCTTCTCATTGACTTGGCTTGCTGGCATGAATTAACGAAGTTAAACTAGAAAAAGGTGCCTACGTGTCTTCAATTCCATTATAAAGGTCACGGAGGAGTGACGGAAAGAATGAAAAGTCATAACCATATGGTTTCAGTGACAAAAAAAAAAAAAAAAAAAAGTTAAGTATAGTGATTATTTTGTTAGCAATATCCTGTGACCAAATTATCAATTTTCCTAAAAATTAAGGAGAGAAGATTTGATAAATTTTTTTAATAAAAATTAATAGAGTTAGATAAAAAGTAAGGAGTGATAATATTTGATATAGTTTTTTTTTTTTAATGAAAAAGTGCTGAAAAGTGAAAAGATATTAAAATTTGTGTAAATTTTTTAAGATTTTGATGTTTGGTCGAAAAAAATTGAGTTTTAGAAATTTTTTTCTTAAAAAGTTAAAATATTGCATATTTAAACATCATTTTACTAATGTACTTATTCTATGCCAAGCTAATCAACACATTTGGGGGTTAAAGACAAATATTGAACCAAATTACACTCTCCTCTCAAAATGACTTACTTTTGAAACAGTAACGAATCTCAATTTTGACCTGGATCATCCATTCCTGCCTATTTTCCATAAAATTATCTAGAAAGAAAAAAAATAAGGGGCAAGCACCACTTTTCACTTCCAAACTATGATAGAATATCTTTTTGATCTCTCAAACTATAAATTTTATCCTTTTGAACTTTGAGTATTCACATTATCAAAATTTATCAATATTCATTCTATCATATATCCAACTATAAATATTATGTCACTTAGTTTATTTTTTATACATTTCAACACTATGATTTTACTAGAGCACAAACATAAATGTATTGAGTAATTTGAAAGCTAAATGTGAAGGAAAATATAATTTTCAGTAAATAATATTTGAGTGATAATCAGAGAGAGTGATAGTAGTGCTTGTATACATTATTGTGTATTACTTTCCGATTTGAATGAAATATTGTTTTACTTAGGAAAAAAAAAAATGAAAAAGTTCACTGCGGGGACTGGGGAGGTACTATTCTTTAGAACACTGAACTATCTCCTACCGGAGAGGAGCCACCTAGGTACAGTTACATTGTGGTATATGTTTGTCTGTGAGAGCCACAGGAGGAAAGCACCTTCCCTCGAATAAAATGAACATACCCCTCTCTTTGTCAAAACAATACGGAGTCTCCTCCTCCGCCTCCGCCTCCGCCTCCGCCTCCTCGAGCCCCAAACCCCTTCCTACTCCCTCCTTCGCTTCCTCTCCACCGAACCCGAACCCCCACCACCACCACCCGCAGACGACGGAGAGTCACTGATAACCCAAGCAGTCCAACTCCTCCAAGCTCCAGAAAATGAGTACTCCAGCTCCACTCAACTCCACCAGCTCCTCTTTTCTACTACTTCACCGTCCTCTCCTGGCCTTTTTCGCCAAATCACTCGCCGCTTGGCCTCTTCCTCTCAAGCTCTCAAGTTCTTCGACTATATTCAAGCAAATTTGCCTTCGCAAGAATTGCCGTTATTGTCCTCCACCTTCCAGGCCATCTTCGAGCTGGCTAGCCGCGAACCTGATTCCAAGAACACGCTTTTAGAGCTTTATAGGATGTCCAAAGAGCGGAATGTCCCGCTTACAATCAATGGTGCAACGCTTCTTGTTCGGTGCTTGGGAAGGGCCGGAATGGTGGACGAGGCCCTTGCTGTGGTTAACGAACTAGACCCGTCTTTGAAAAACACGCATTTCTGCAATGTGGTGGTTGATGTGTTATTCAGATCGGGGCATAACGATTATGCGCTTAATATGGTTGATGAAATGCTCCAAACAAATGCTGTGTGTCCGCCCAATGATACTACGGGTGCTATTGTTTTTGGGGCATTTTCAAAGAGGGAATGGCCAGGTTGGAGCTTCAATGACGATGAGCTTGTTGGGTTGGTGTCGAAATTCAGTGAGCACGGTGTGTTTCCAGATGCCTTTAAACTTACGCAGTTGATTACTAAGTTGTGCAGGAACAGAAAGACTGATTGTGCTTGGAATGTTTTGCATATTGTGATGAAGTCTGGTGGTGCAGTAGAAGCTGCTTCTTGCAATGCGCTTTTGACAGGGTTGGGAAGAGATGGGGATTTTGTGAGGATGAATAAGCTTACAGCGGAGATGAAAGAGATGGATATTCAACCCAACGTAATAACTCTTGGGATCCTTATTAATCATATGTGCAAATCTCGGAGGATCGACGAGGCATTGGAGGTTTTTGAGAAAATGAAAGGGAATGATGACGTGTTGGTTCAGCCTGATGTAATAATGTACAATACTCTGATTGATGGACTTTGTAAAGTTGGGAGGCAAGAAGAAGGGTTGAGTTTGATGGAACAGATGAGAGTGCAGGATAGGTGTGTGCCCAACACTGTTACCTATAATTGCTTGATTGATGGGTTCTGCAAAGCTGGCGAAATTGAGAGGGCACATCAGCTTTTTGAGGAGATGAACAGGGAAAGAGTGTTTCCTAATGTAATCACCCTTAATACTCTGGTGGATGGCATGTGCAGACATGGGAGGATCAATAGTGCAGTGGAATTCTTCAATGATATGCGACGTAAAGGTCTGAAAGGCAATGCCGTGACATATACAACCTTGATTAGTGCTTTTTGTAATGTCAACAATATCAATAAAGCAATGGAATTTTTCAATCAAATGTTCGAAGATGGATGCTCCCCAGATGCAATTGTTTACTACGCCTTGATCTCAGGTTTGAGCCAAGCTGGAAGGATGGATGATGCCGGTTCTGTCGTATCAAAGCTGAAAGAAGCTGGGTTCCGCCTAGACATTGTCTGCTACAATGTTCTCATTGGTGGGTTCTGTAAGAAGAACAAGTTGGATGAAGCTTATCAGATGCTCAAGGAAATGGAGCAAACTGGAATTAAGCCTGATAGCATCACATATAACACACTGATTTCCCAATTGAGCAAAACTGGGAACTTCAAAATCGCACATAAAGTGATGAGAAAGATGATTAAGGAGGGTCTTGTACCCACTGTCGTCACTTATGGAGCACTGATACACGCATATTGCTTAAACGGCAAAGTTGACGAGGCCATGAAAATTTTCAGAGATATGAGTTCTGGATCAAAGGTTCCCCCCAACACTGTGGTATACAACATTCTAATAGATTCTCTCTGCAAGAAGAATGAAGTAGAACTTGCTCTTTCTCTGATGGATGATATGGAATCTAAGGGGGTGAGGCCCAACACTACCACATACAATGCTATGTTCAAAGGCCTCCGGGACGAAAATTTGATGGAGAAAGCATTTGAACTTATGGACAGAATGGTTGAATATGCTTGTAATCCTGATTATATAACCATGGAAGTGCTTACAGAATGGCTTTCTGCAGTTGGTGAAACAGGAAAGTTGAAAAGGTTTGTACAAGGGTATGAGGTTTCTACTTCTACTGCATAGGAAGGCTGAAGCAGTTGGAGGATGGGATCCTTTACAATTTGAAATGTATCTGTTGACACTGATAGGTGGGCCATACTTGAAAGAAGACACAATCTAGCCCAATCTTCTGGCGCTTTGTTTGCTGTGGTTCGAATGAATATTGGGCTTCAAACAGAACATTCGTTGCTGTAGTATCTATGGATGTCCATGTTGGTCCCATCGTTTCGTGGTGAACTGACCAAACAAAGAGGTAGATGTATCCCTTATGGGTGTTGCCAAATTACACGCGGACAAGATGTACATGTATACTTGCCAGAAGCGACATATGCACTCTCTTTTTTCTTTTTCTTTTCTTTGAGCGTACAATACTTGTGCTTGATTATGGTTGTGATTGACGCTCTCACTTGCCTATGAATAACGCCGACTGTAAACCAGCTTGATTTGGAGGCCATTTTATCATATTGCTTATCTGTATTCTGTTTCTGAAGTGGACATCACTCTCATATGTTTTCTTTTTTATTTCCCCCTTTTCTCTTGTCTTTGGTGGGTTGGGGGAAATCAGTCTTAAGTCAATGGGAGTCTGTAGTGTCACATTTTGACATAACCTGATTTACTCGATGGTGCTGTATCTTAAAAGAGCCAAATTTATTTTTTATTCTTTTATATTTTTATATTTTTCCCTCGGTTGTCCGGTGTGTTAGGAAGAACACTTAGTTTCCAGGTTCAACGGAAAGGGTTGAAACTTGAAACTCTTCGATCATGCCCTATTCGAATATTTTCTTTCTTTGATTTTTTTATGGTCATTTTGAGACGCATTGGATAACTTCTTCTAGCCTTCGTCATACGCTGAAAGACAATGTTCTGTCTAAGAGCTTTATTGGCATTTTAACTGGTGTATACAGTAGTTTTGAAGTGTCATATAGTACAATACATAGGCCATTAAAAAAAAAAAAAAGACCAATAATTTTTAGTCGTCATAATTTCAGGTTGGACCCCTAAAGACATCTCTTCTCCAGGTAGTTCTCACTAGTTTGTCCGTCCGAAGCTTCAATGTTGTCAGCAGTTTGGTATGGTTCCTTGTGTGGTTCTGCTTCAGCTAGCTGTCGTTTTGCAGCCAGTCTGCTTGTAGCTTGTTGTGCTATATGTAAACAATATTCTCCCATTCGAGCAAAAAATTGTATAAGATCTCAATCTGAAGAAAGTTTGTTTATTTATTTATTTATAGTATGATGATTAGAAATTGAAATATAAAAGAAAGGGATAAATATACTTTACCCCTTCTAATCTTGAAAGTCTTGACACTTTGCATCCTTATCTATCTTTACATCCTTCGTTAGCACCCTCAGCTTGGAAATTATTTTTTTTTGTTTTAAAATTACGCTTTTACTCTCATATAATTAAATAGGCGCACATCGAAAAATAATTTTCTTTCCAAATTAACCGAAAATTTTAAAAGATGGTGTAAAGTGTCTGAAATTAATAATTTGTGAGTGCAAATGTAATAAAAATAATATATTGTAGTGTAAAATATCACTATCCCAATAGGAAAAGAAGACACGACTTAATTTGCTAAGAGTACAAATTATATGCTTTTGATTTTGGTTTCTACGACTCCTTTACATAACTCGAAAGCTCCGTCACTATACTCGTACATACTAAAAGAGCCATTGCAGGCCTTCAAAACCCTCCAAAAGTCTGCGTGTGGCTCATTGCTCCAACTCTCCAATCAACGGGAGAAGATGCTTACAAATACACAATCACAAAACCAAAAGGGCATGATTTTGACACGACCAGATTTGCAAACAATTCTAACATGTTGGGGGCAACCTCCATTGGTGGATTTTGTTGAAATCTCACAAATAGAAATAGAAAAAGAAGAGAAAAAGCTACCATTTTCGGGTCCAACTCTGCGGTTCGAGTTGAATTCTAAGATTTCCACTTTGCTTGAACGTTTTCGTTCTTATCATTAGGCTCCAAATCGGATGTTGGGACCTTCAGAACACTATGTAAGGACACAATTGATTCAACTGAGACGTTTGTATCCTCTGTTGGCAGCAGGCCAGCATCAAAAGAATGGTCACTTAGAAGCAAGGAAGAGACAAGCCAGTCAAGTTCTTTTCTATATCATAACCTACGTACTCAAAGTCGTCAAAGAGTGAGTAGTGTTCACAATTCATTGAATGTCGCCGTTGGTAGTCTGGATGATTAAGACTTGGAGCCTATGGATGGGGCTACTCTCACAGCTAGATTGACTTAACCTGTGTTATTTGAAAGCTGCACTGGCCCGTTAGGTGGATCGATTCCGGTGGATATACCGAATTAGATTTCTCCTTAGAAAAAAAAAAAAAAAACTTCTGTGCTACCAAAATCATACAAACAGGATACAACAAAGGCTTTTCAAATGCCTAGTTCTGTTGATCATTCCTGTTTTTGGGTTGGTCCAAAATAAGGTAATAATTAACTAACAAACCCTGCAGTGCACTTTTCCAAATGGGTGTTATAACAGCGACCAAAATGATTGGTTCCATGCCCACCACATGAACTAGTGGAGTGGTTTCAAACCATTTGAGCTGTTTGAGCAAATTTTTTTTTATTCAAATTCATAGCTATTTGCCATTACATTAGAGCACATTTGGAAGAAATAAGGGACCCCAGAGGCCAGAACTTGGCTTATGTTGATGTGAAATTGACATGACTACTACATTCGTTAATTGTTGGCGCATTTTTTTTTTAATAACGAATAAGTAAACAAGAAATGAACGAGGTATTTATCGTCGTAATAAATTGACCCATGAAACAAGGTAAAACCCAAAGTTCCATTGCTCAATTAATTTTAGTGGGAAGTTTGTACTTGTTCCTAATTTCGTATATCCAAAAAACTATACAAGCTTTATAGAGCTTCTACGACACTAAAATGCACTGCAAAGAAATGTGCAATCAACTACTTTTAAGGCTATTACCATCTTAATAGATTCTCAAATGTTCATGCGACACAACTAAAAGGAGACAGACATCTACAGAGACTATGGTTTCTTGTATTTCATTTAAAAAAAAAAAAAGGAAATTAGAGATTGAGACCCACTTATGACACAATTAACCACATTCGAATAATTTCCTCATAAGTTATTTTTCTACAAAATATTTTACTAAAATATAATTAAACTTATGGTGAAGCTGACAAGAGTAACATTCAAAGTGAGAAGAGATTAAGTTCTGCAATTTCCTGCTCGAATTGCATAGTAAAATTTGGAGAGAGATAAACAAAATAAATGGGTATCACACTATTTAATGTTTTCTATGTACAGTTTGGGACAACATGAGCCCTATAACGTGATCTACTTATTATGTCTATCTCTCTTTAAATTGCACAATATAATTAGAACAGAAAATTATAAAAGACGTTGGTGGGTGAAAAGAATATAATGCTTGACCCCATTCGAAAATGAACAAAACAATGCTTATTTTGCCTAGGTAGGAGTGGACATATTGCTCAAATTCCATAATATAATTATGCATTTACATGGCTTAAATGAAAATTGCTTGAGAGTCGTAGGGTTAAGTTGTAACTGACCACTAAAATGTACCGACCGTAAAACATGTTATATTAGTTCATCTTTAATCCCATTTTCTCCCTTTTTTTGCTTTCTATTATGAAATTGACAAAAGCTCAATGAAGTGCAACCATTTCTTTCAGTCGAGATGCCTTTTTAAGTACTCTTCGCCATCGTAGAAGGGCATCGTTTTAGCCAATACAATTGAGATAGCTGCGTCGTCTGCGAAAAGATGCCGACGCGACAACATTCATCACTTGCTAACAACTTGGAAATAAAAAGCCAGACCTTTTCCAAAATGCTCCAAGTCCCAACCTACCCCTCTTGTGTCCGTGCCAATGCCCAATGAGGGGCCCGGATTCCTTTGAAGTGGATCTATATCTTCACAAGAGAGAGCCGCGGAGCTATGTACGTATGCAAGTGCTCAGATTGTGAAGAAGATCCGCATCCGCCTGCTAATCTTTTTTTTTTTTTTTTCCTCTAAATTTTCTATTCAGAAAGAAGGGAGAAAGAAAAAACCCAACAAGCTAACAAAAATCGTAATAATTCAACCATCAGAATCATGCCACTTCATCGTCCAAAAAAGCAGACCAATATTCCTTTCAATCAGAATTTACTCCTTTGTTTTTATGTTTCCCAATTGGTCGCAATCCCCAAAAGTCGAATATTATGTTTTTGCGGTGAAAATTGACGGAGCTTACATAATCCAAAAGATGCCAAGTCCGGCAAAGGGAAAGTGTTGGTGGACATGGGCATCGGAATCTATCCAACATGGGCGGGCATATAGCGGTGACCATTTAAACTTGGGTTTGGAGATCAAGCTGGTTTGCTAATCTATCTCCAGGCGTGTAGGAACTCAATCAAAAACCAAACGCGAACAACCAACCAAATCAACAGAGAGGCAAAGCAAAGGGAATCAGTTAAATCGCTAACTTTTACTTTACCCTCGCCAGATCAAAAGATAAATAGCAGTTTTATCTACCTCCTCGCTGCTTCTGCATTCCACAGAGAGTCAGAGACAGAGGGAGAACAGGACTCCTTTTTCCCCTACTGTACAAAGACTCACTACGCTTTGTTAAATTCAAGATTCCACCAGAGCGTTCCAAAAGACGCTCTCTCTCTCTCTCTCTCTCTCTCTCTCAGAGTGTGTGTATCACAAAAGGTATCTATCCCTTCGTCGTATGTTGACAATTCCGCGAGTCAGCCCGCATTGTTGACTACCCAGTTGGGGAGAGAAAAAGTCGCCGGTATGTGATCGGAGAAACAGTCTCCGGCTGCCGGTCCGGCGAGTTCCTCTAGACCCACAAAGAAATCATCGCTCACAACAGTATCCGACAGTCCGAACTCGTCTTCTTCCTCGTCTTCCATCAAATCTTCTCTCTCTTCCTTGCTGTCGGTGGTCGTACTTCGGGGTACAACGTGCTCTTCCTCCAAGGATGTTTCCGGGGAAGAAAGCTTGGTTGAGCTTTTGGAGTCACCGGCTCCCACCGTTTGGGTGGTGAAGGGCTTCTGGCGAGTGGATCCGGCGAGTGAGTTTCGATGCGTGGGGGCAGGATGGTTGTGCTCGGCTGTGTACGTGACAATGAACATTCCCGGGTCGGATCTGTTGCGCTCCACTTGTTTCCGAGCCAAGCATCCCTTCGAACTGCTGCATCTATAATATCCCCTGTCATTCAACGAAGGCTAAAATCAGTAACAAAGATAAAACATAAACAGGTTTAATTTAATATGTCAGACACGAAGGAGTATCTATCAAGTACATATTTTTAACGGTGAATTATTTGAACAATTCCGGCAGATTTGAAAAGACCAACCTTGGATAGGGGGAGCCTTTGATGGGTTTTTGGCCGTATTTACGCCAAGCCCATATGTCTGAAGAGAGACCCTCAGCTGGCACTTGGCAAACTTTCTTGAGTAGATTCTTCCTGAGATAGAAAAATATAGTAATTAGCAACAGCAGAGCATATCTCACAGAACGGGTGACTCTTTATAATCTGAAAACAGAATTTCGTTAATGATAAAAAAGAAGCGAATTCATACATCAGTACCAATAGAGATATTAAAAAGGGGAAATCTTTTCAAATCTCAGCTTCTCTCTTAAGACAGACGACAATTGAGGCCAATTTACCTTCTTTTGGACCTCGGGTTAGTCACAGAACCAGCTTGAGACTGCTTAGGCTGCTGCTGCGGCTGCTGTTGTTGCAGTTTCTGGGATTTAGATGCAGTGAGAGACGAAAGGGAAGAAAATGGTGAGATGGGCGAGGGTTGTGGGGAGAGAGGCCGGTATTTAGGGAAGAAGGGCTTGTAAAGCTCGTGCAATTCCTCCGGACCATTTCTAGCTTCAGGCGCATCTGGAAAAGAGAAAATCGGGCCGACTTGTTCACCACCAAAAGCAGAGAAGCAGGAGTTGTTAGAATGAAAATTCTCCAGAAAAGAAAGGGTGGCGGAGTTGTTAGAGGCGTTGGCAGCGGTGGCGGTGGAGGAGGAGGAGGAAGAGGTGGAGGTACAGCCTCTGACCACAGCTTGCAGATCCCAATCTACTTCCATGGCGTAGACAAAGCCTGTGAATCTGTACCTTTGTCTCTGCTATCACTGTTTGAGGAAAGAGAAAGAGATAGAGAGAGAGACAAAACAAGGCGCTGACTTTTGGTTTGGAGGGAGACAGAGAAAAAAGAGGAACAAAGAAAGAGAAGAGATAAGAGTGCAATGAAGGGTCAAGTATTATATAAAGACATGTATATATAGAGAGAGAAAAAGGTGGGGTGATCACACGGTTAGAGAGAGAGAGAAGGCAATTTGGCATCTCTATGTTCATCTTCTGTGCTCTCTTTTTCTTTAACATCGTAAACCGGTTTCGGGTGGGGGTTGACTTGTTAAAATGTCAAAGGGGTTGTTTTCGGGCGCCGGATTTTATGAGGAAAAAATTGCCCCCACACGCTCTTTTCCTTAAAGTGCGTCTCGTGAGTTATACCGACAGAGTGGAAAAGACGATGAAAGAGAGTGGAGTGGCTGAAGTGGAAAGGGCCAAAATGGGATTCAGATTCGAGGCGTTGTGGGTGCCCCTCGTCAAAATCTTGTACATGAACCATGAGATGGTGCCGGTTTCTCGAGTCCGGTTGGTAGGTAAATTGAAATGCTTGGTATATTTTTTAAAGATCTGGAAAGAATTTAATAATTTTAGATTAATTTTAGAAGTGAATCTTACACACTCAGAGATCCTGAACCGTTAAATTCATTTTTAGAAAAACTTAAAAATAATTTAAGAAGGACATTAAATATTTCTCATAGTTAATAAAATTACATACCTCACGCGCTTTTTCCAACGTGTTGGAATTATTTTATTTTTTTCCATTTTACATGATGAAAGGAATTTTCAAGATAAGATTCCCACGTAATGATTGAATCAAATTATGCAAGTAAATAAAAATATCTAATTTTGATATCAATTTTGCACCAATCAATGCCTTCGGTGCTCATTTTGATTTGAATTTCCCGAAGCGATTGATTTATTTTAATGACAATTAGTTAATATATTATTTAATCTAAGGTGTTTGAACATTAAATAAAAGCATGTTTAAGTTAATTATATTTCCCAACACAAAAGAAAACATAAACTCAGTACGGTCAAGTTCTAAATTTTAAAGAATATCCAAATAGAGATAATTTTTTTTAAAAAAAAATGGTTACGTGATTCATTAAACGGATTTGTTTTTTTTTTTAAATATAATAAGCAATTGTCTTTTTTTGTTTTCTTTCACGCAATTAAAAGCAAAATTGTGGAATCCATTATCCATGCCTTTTTTCCCCCTCAAATTCCGTCTTTCACCTTTTTGCATTATAGAAATTGTTGGCACAATCAAAATAAAGGAAAAAAGGTGATGAAATTGATTCTTGCTAAACGTTGTCCTTGAAGTATAAACTTATTCTGGAGCATTCAATTTGCAAAGGAAGTATCTCGAAAAGATGTCAAACAAAGTGGGAAGATTTTATTTGCAGCAAAATCACTAGAAAGAGTTGTCAATCAAATTGAAGCCAACCCTTCCATTTGTAAGGGCAGCATCTTCGAAGAAATATTATGTTGGCAAATAATTTTTATTGAAAGTTTAAGCAAATCAGTGGGAGGTTTTAGAACCAACCTTTTGCAGGGGAATCTCCTTCAATCTTGCCTATTAAGATCTTGAATAATATGCAAGACAAAATCTTTCGCTAGGTGGAATCCCATATGGAAAAAAAAAATCAATCAAAAAGTATATTTTGGTAATATCTTCACTGCAAGACAATTTTTTTATGGAAAAAAAAGACCACATAAAGAAAAAATATATTTTATAGTAATTATTATTATTATTATTTTTGATAAAGAATTCTTATGCGGCGGTCCACCTAAGTGATACTCACCTATCACCACAAAAGTAAGTGAATCTTCAATCTCTTCCACCAATTAAGTCAGAAGTGTGATCCTTCTTTTTCTTTTTCTTGTTCGTGATGAGAAGAAATTCAGTTTAGTAAACAATTCGAAGTGGAATCCACTTAATAAGTTGGCAAACAACTTCGAATCAATGCAGCTGCCAAGTTATGTAGGTTAGGTAAATTTGTCTTTTAACGTAAGTATGATCTTAAAAAATTATTTGCAGTTGAGGGATTTCGAACTAAAGACTTTAAGAGGAGCACATTCCTAAATCTCAGGTGATGACTGTCTTGACCAACTTTTGAGATTAAGGTTCTTAATTGTCCATGTAGTAAGCGCAATAACTAGGGGAGGACTTATATAGCCAACAGTAGGATTCAAGCCCATACATATTCGTGGAGTGAGTAGGTATCCTTGTAACAACGTGTTTAACAGGTTTTTACACTTGTTACTCTAGAACCTAGAAAGAAAAGTTGTCTCGAATATTCGGGCGGGAACAATTTGCGCCCATTACCGGAGGATTACGTCACATTCGACGCGTCGGCACGTGTTAATTAAACCCGGCGAGTTCAGCTTTTCTCTCTACACGAGCGAGTAGCAGACGGGGAAGTAGATTTGGGTCCAATTTCGAGCAGTGATCAACGGCCGAGAGGGGGGCGAGAGTTCACGCTTTTGGACTTGATGTAGAGCGCACGGATTGACGGTCCACGAGATAAGGTGAGGTCGCGGTGACAGCTTGCAGATTTCGTGGGGCCCACACCTTTTCGAGAAAGTGTCTGAGAGTTACCAGCATAAGCGTGGCTGGTGACCTTTAATGCCAACTATGTTCTCGCTCAGCTCAGCTCGAATCCCATGAATATTACTTTACAGTTTACTCTAAAAAAAAAAAATCTCCGTGTTATATTGATTCAAAGAAATAACAGAGATATATGAATATATCTGCTACTTGCAATAATATATTTTGCATAAACGTTAAGAAATAAATTACAATAATTTTATATTACTCAGCGAGGAACATAACTCATAAGGGTCTCAATATATATATATATATATATTGAGGAAATTGTACGGTAAGAATTTTTTTTGTTGAATCCGTATAAATAAGTGGTTGGCACGAGGCATTGAAACTCGCAAGGCTGTCTGTTGGGGACAGCAACATGGGTGCATGTCTTGCAATTTGGTAGTTGTTTTTTTTTTTGACACGGCCCAATCCTTACCCAAATGATATTCCTTGAAGCTGATATATCGTGTCCGTCTTCTCATATTTCTTTCCTTTTAGGGTCGGCCGTCCTGTCATTTTTTTTTAAAAGCAGATGGGTTGTGCTGACCAAAAGATATTTGTTGTGCAGCATGTTGGTGTTAGTTAATAGCAGTTTCGATATTCTTTAGAGGACTAAAATATTTAGCAAAAAAAAAAAGGCGCAGAAAAAACTTGTTCTTGGATGAAGGCATGAGTTGGTGGGAGTTTAAATATTCTCAGAATGATTGGCACAGTGTGACATGCGCAAAGCATGCCATTGCCCTGCCCACCCCAAAGAAGTAAACTAATGGAAAACGGAATCATAAGAGGCACAAATGCTTCCGATATATATATTATGGAATATATTAGCTAACCGGGAAGTATAATATGGATGAATCACGTACTACCCAGTAGGTCACAAACATAATCAACAATGTAATGCTCTTCTTTTCCACGACAAATTCAGCACGATTAAAAAAAAAAAAAAGCTGCTCAATAATTGATTCAAGGAGCTAAGGCGGGCCTATCCTGCTTGTTGCAGAATGAGAGTCGAAAATGGTTGCAATTTTTGTGAGTTAGTTATAGTAATGTTGTTTGAAAGCAATAGCTTGTAGATTTGATTATTTGAATTATATTTTTTAGTATTCTCTTTTGTGTGTGGGTTGGACTCCCTTTTAATTAGTATGTCTAAATACGTATAATATTTAATTGAAATAGAATAAAGTGTAAGAGTTAGGTTTTGAACTCAGAACCTTAGCTTTAATACTATTTGAAACTAACAACTTATCCAAAAATGTTAAACTGTTAGGAAGATGTAGGTTTGATTATATATTTGAATTATACTCCCTAATATGGAAACCAAACTTATTTTGGGGTTGGGTTTGACCTTGGTTACGAATTTGCAAATGGAAGTAGGTTAGAACCATGGTCCCTTGATATGGGAAACCACCTCTAGTAAATCTGTCCTGGCCCTCATGACTATATGATCTAATGTGGTTCCGTCCATGTTCTTTCTCTGCGTCCGTGTGTGTGTGTGTGTGTGTTTTTTTTAGTCACAACAACTCACATATTCATTAAGCTAAGGAGGTTTAAAACACCTTAAATACATGCTCTAAAAGGGTAATCATATTCTTTATAGAGGCAACGAGCTAATGAGCTAAAGGGCCTAGGGCCTAACGGCCTTACAATGATCTAGCTCACACATTCAATAATTTCAAAGAGGTTTAAACATCTTAAGTACATACTTTAAAGAGCTAGTTAGACTCTTCATAGAAGCAACATTCCAACGAGTTAAAGAGACCCAATGGCCTTATACAATGAGAGCTTCTCTGCGCACGTGTGTTTGCGTGTTAAGTTGAGTGCAAAAACAATAGGCCTAAATCCTAGCCATCGTAGTATCGTGCAGCTGACATGAAAGAAGCAAAAGCAGGAGTTTTTGTTGATGAAGAAGCGATCATTTCTAGAGTTGGACCAGCACGAGAGCCCTATAGCACAAACCGCCGCATACCTTTATTTCCCTTTTTATTTGTACTTTTTAACGTATCGTGGCTGATAAGAGTCTTGTTGGCTACAAAACAGAGATACACATAGATAGTTGTAAAGCACTTCTGCCAAAGAAACCCTCCGGGGTGGACTGGGTTTAATTGGTTGGTAGAGGATCTTTATTTTGTGATATCCCATCCATCCGATATGGACTGAAGTTTGAGAGATTTAGTTCGGTCTCCATTTGGTTGGTCAAACATTTAGGCTCACTCACAGCAAAAGCCTTCATAAATTCGATCTGTCTCTGCGTTAAGGATTGCGACGGAACAAGACGTTATATGGCCAGTTACTACGTCTAGGCGTGTATGTGAGTCGATGGAGACGCGAGCGAAGCGACGTGGGACGGTGATCATCGACCCACGAAGTCATGCACGATGATATATGGGGGTCATTGTAGGGTCTTCCTCAACATCTAAGCCTTCCTTAATTTCTTAGTACTTTTTATATATATATATATATGCAGGGAAAGAGATAGAGATGATAAAGTGGCCCATCTCACGGAGAAAACTATCGTGGGTTTGGCACAAGGACATGCAAGTGATGGATACCTTAGCTATCAGAAAAGATAGCAATCTATCAGCATCCCATCCCCCACTAAATTGCCTTCAATCTCTTCCTCTTTCTGCTCAGTTTCATTGAGGGGGGAGAGAGAGAGAGAGAGAGAGCACTTTCTAGTGGAGAAAGAGGCCACACCAGCCAAAAATAGGACGCCCTCCACCACAATTACGAGGCCTTGCCATGTGTATGAATCACTTGCTGAACTTTTGTGTGTTTCTTCGTCCCCTTTCCCATTTGTGATTCACGGACTCGATAAGAGTAGACATGTATTTGCATTTTGGACCTTCATTTGTGCGTCCTCCATCATTAGAGAGTAGAGACTATGGTGGCCTTTTTGTTTCCTCTTGCAAGTCATTATTAAGTTCATTAAAGGGTGAATCTAAGAATTGTAGACGAGATTGAATGATAGTACATCATATAAGTTTTTGTGTGGAAGCAATTGAAGGAACTTTTTTACCATAAAAGACCCAAAACAAGAGAACTTTTTAAGTGGATTAGGTACAATTTTGGCGAAGGCATATTCGGTAGGTCAAGTATCCTCTATCTATGCATCAAAATAATCCAAGTCTTTCCACATTTACAGGAAAATATCAGTCAATTATCACGAAAAATTCTGCAAGCCTGCAAAGAGGACTATTACATTTTATGCCCCCAGATACCAGCCTACACTTCCAGATAACCATGCGAGATTACTTTGTGCAGCAAATCTTACTTTTGTAGACTCCCACATTTTCGCAAGATTGATATATTCTGTTTCCATCATGATCCTTTCTAATTTACTATCCAAATTGAATGATTCAATTCAAAAAGAAAAAGATACAATGTGAGCCCATAATATTTAATGGTGCCCATATTAATTGTCGGGCAACATAAACCTCACAACATTCAATGCATGTTATAATTTATTTTTTTCTTCAAGCTAGACCATTTAATTCTTGAAAGAAATTGAAGAGAATCTCACTTTGTTCAATAACAATTTCTAAAAATGATATGAACGGAGATATGCCCTCAGACGCTATGTATAAGAGGCCTTTAAACTAGAGAAATATCTTGCAAACAAGTCGTGTCCAAATAAAAGCAGAAAAAAGAATCACATTGAAACAAATTGTACTAGAAATAAAAAGTTACACTCTGTAGTCTGCATCACTCCGACTTTCAAGTGTGGGCAATTCAATGCGCCAAAATCAACAACCGATGTCATTATTCATCCCCGAAGGATCATTTACAAGGGATTACACGTGACATGAAATTTCCTCTTTTGAACCGACACAAAAGCAATTGAACCTAGCACCTGACTTGAAAGCTTAAAAAATACAAAGCTAAGGGCCTTCCCATCCATACCTCCAAAAAAATATACACTCCAAATAATGCGAAAATCTATCGTGCCCGATGTATCCGCTCAAAGATGAGGTCATCAGCTTTCTCATCAACTAGTTCTCCCACTTAGTCTTGCTGCCACCAAATCAATGCAACTTGAGGTGTCAGGTCACTCAGCTTAGTCACTGCTCGATATGAGCTTTCCAAGGAATTTTGGAAGGTCAGATTTAAACGCCACTTCCATATCAACTAGAGCTTGGCCACAAGGAACTAAGTCTGGCTGCAAGTTTTGCACTCTTGTAGTCTTCTCTAAGCTGGATAAACCTAAGATGGCAGAAAAATCAACAAAATTTAACCGCCACATCCAATGTAGAAGACCACCACATATCTAAGAACTTCACAAAACAAAAACAAAAACAAAATTTTACGGTGATGAAATAAGTTCTTGTCACTGGTATGACAGTACAATGCATTTGCTTCCTGGATGTGTTTAGCAGAGCACAAAAAGAACAGAAAATCTGAACATTTACTACTATTTGCAAAACCCCTTGCTATTTAATGAGAGGCAACTCATGTTTCCTATGGAAATAACTAATATTTCTTCAAATGTAATTTAGTGATAAATGTTTAAAGAAAATAAATGCAATCTAACATGTTCTTACTAATACCTTTGCGCATCTTTCCGTATACTGGGGGTACCCTCAAACAGACTTGAGAGGCTTTCAGGAGCAACAATGAAGACATTGGCCATGCTAAAGACAAAAACTCATCAGTGATCTCAGATACAAAATGAATACAACTGAAAATCATACAAATCTGTTGCAACTTACATGCCCAACAACTCAAATTTTTCATCAACTGTTGGAGCATTGAAGCTGCGGACAAATTCTCCGTACTCGGTGATGTCACGCTTCAACCGCAGTCCTCCACTGCAAAAAGTGAAAACACAAACAAGGAAAAGATATCACTGAATTATTGCGCACTAGTACCCAGACAAGAATAAAAGAAAAATTAATAGAGAAATATTGCAACACAACCAAAATAAATTGTACAGTTCCCGATACAACATAGTCCACAAAACAGGACATTATTAACATCATCTTCTTGGGAGATTAGAACCAGACACTCCACAAAAGAAACCCCATAACAGGATATTGAAAATAAGACTGCATCTTAAGTCAGGTACTGACTCCAGGGAAACCACTGATGTAAAAAGAGTACAGCACAACTTTACCTTCAGAAGGACAAAAGGAAAAAGGTCATTACCATGCTTCCCCCAGAAAAAGTAATTCTTTCCCACATTTTATTATAAATCTTTTATTCAATTTTCTTCATTGTTAAAAGATTTTCATGATTTTTAGCTAATCAAGTATTTCCAATTTGCCACAAAATAGGGCTCAACATCTGCAAACATTGACATGCAATAAACTAAAAATAGTGACTCTCCCTCACAAAAGAAAGTTTCTGTTTACAATCAGAAAGCAAACAATGTTGCCATGTCATAGACAATTTTCAAACATAACCAAGAGGGTGTAAAGAATATGGCCATGCCAGTTACCTGGGATTAAAAGTGAACTTCTGCCAATGAGTAAGCAGCCCTTTATGCAAGCGGTTTCCCTGAAACAAAAAATGCCAATTTACATCTGAATGGAGAATTGGAGCTAATAGTACTTTAATACGAATTTTGCAGTCTGTCCCATCCTCCCCACACTCCACCCCGCCCCCGGGCAAAGAAAGAAAGAAAGAAAGAAAATGACTGACTCAACATCTGTCATAACTTATTCACATAATATGCACATTGCACATGTTTTCTTCATCAGATGCATGTTTGAACTCATTTGCACGCAAGCAACTCAAACCAGCACAACTTGTAAGGGAATCAGGGTATTAAAGTGACTGACTCCCATTCATACGAGGCCAAAATAACCATCAGCAAATGGAAATCATACCAATTCAGTCAGGAATGCTTGTTTGTTTAGACCTTCCAAAGCAGTGAATGCAGACTCAAGCACGCGGGAGAGATATGCCACCACTCTAGCCAAGAGAAAAGGAAACATTAGTTGATTTCAGAAACATCATGGCAATCAAATAGTGTTTAAATTACAGCAGTAGATGGATGCCCCAAAGTCGCATGAAATGTTGTCACACCAAATGAAAAAATAGAAAGTAAAAAGGGCCCACTTCTACTTGTCCTAAAACAATATATTTTCAAATGGTGGAAGAAAATAATTGGGGTGGCATTGATGGATTAGTACTCGGAAAGCAGTCCCCATTTCCGCTCCCTGAACCCACATTGGCTCTTAACGAATTGCCCAGTCCCCATCCCGCACACGCTGTTGCTGCCACCATCACCATTGTATCTCTAGTTTCCTTCATCGCTGCTGCTGTCAATTCGAATTGACAAAAGAGAGTGTTCGAGTCAGCCCTGACCTGGAGCGCTTCATTCTCAATTCTTCTTTCCTCAAACCCAAATTTCTCACTCAAATCCCTAATTTCTACTCTCTCACTCATTCACAACAAACAAACTTTACTTAACCCTAACTAAAAAGTTTGCTGAATCTAGAGTTCCAACTGCAAGTGGAAGTGGAGGTGGGTCCAGTCAAAAAGGTCACCACAAACTCAGTTCCTACACCGATCAGCAATTAAAAAGAGAGGGTTGAAAATGAATATGGAAGTCTAAAAATATGGGCATAGTTTGAAAAGATCAGAAGCATATGCAAATTTACAATCTAAACAGGGTGGGGAGATATAAATCTGTTCCCACCCCTAACCCACTTCAGGTTTTCAGAGGAAACCCCATTTTTCATGAACCAGGGAATTTGCTAACCACATTTGTGCTATGCACGAAAAGGACTACTCAAACTTTTCAATTAGAGCCTCTCAGTCAGTAGAATCCAGTTCCACTCGGTAAACAACCAAGTGGAACTAAGCACTTGTGTAACCTCATCACATCTTCCCACCTCCTACGAGACTTGATGAACATCAAGGGTGTAACTCTCTCCTACTCAAATTCCTCATATTCTTGTTATGGCATGATTCAGGAAAAGCTAGCCACATCCGTATTTTACTCTGAAAGGATTTGACAAATCCATAATGGGAGATCCCTCAAATCTTTAATAAAGCATCAAGTTTGCCTAATAAATAGCCGATGTGGGACTAAACATCCTTGCAATGCTGTCACATCCTACCACCCAATGTCAGACACTTGAATCTCCGACATCCTCTTCAAGACCCACGTCATGCCTTAACACCACATTGTATTACTAACTTGGCTCTGGCACAATTCGCAGTGGTGCACAGAAAAGCAGGCTACATCTGCATGATGCTGCAAAGGGACTAGCCAAAGTTGCAACAGGAATCTCCTAGAATTCAACAAAGCTCCCCCAAGTAAACAATCAATGCAGAATTGAGCACCATACCCGCTCCCTGCACTAAAAGGGGCAGTGAAAAACCATCCTATCTGGGGCACAGCTGGCATTATTTTCATGCCTTAAACAGAGAAAAATAGAGCAGACAATGAATATGTATATGACATTTCAAATATTCTAGAGAAACACTAAATGACTTGCATCCATGCCATTCTAGAAACCTCAAAAACATCAAGTTTCAAGTTTGTCAAAAGGATGTACCTCGTGCAGGCATTCGTAGGTCGATGATCAGGAGCGATTCCATCATCAGGCGACCGATAATCCGTTGCCTTTTGTTCTGCTGAAAGCAATCGCTCTACCTGCAAAGTAGGAGATTCAAACATCAAGTGACTGATGCTTCTACCACTAACATGTTGCCCAAGGGAACCCCCTCTTTCTAGTTATAAAAGAGGTTATGGAATGGGTTACGTCTACGATTTGTTAGCTGTTTACCTGCTACTTTGTACTTTTTTGTTTCTTTATGACTCTTGCTACTCTGCACTTGAAGCAAAATGAAGTTTGTAATGTTAACTAACCCACCTCAGCCATCACAGTCTCAATGCATTGTTGAAGCCCTTTATAAGCAGCAGTCTCTGCACTGGACATGGCAGTTGCCATTTCTTCACATGAAGCAGCATGTGCACCATCTACGGGCAGCAAAAGCCGAGAAATAGAATTCCCAAAATACTGCAGCGAAATGTTCCAATCAATGAATGTTTTCAAATATATAGACCAGTATCTTGTGAGTCATATATATATATATACACGTATGTATGTATGAATGTATAGATGCATGAAATTAAAGAACACCAAGCCAACATACTTGCTGAACTATAGCCACACTACTACCACAACGTTGCACAGCAACCATGAAAGATCTGAAACTGCTTTCACCAGCAGCAGCGGCAGCTTCTGCCTGTTACATCAATTAAGCACTCTTATCCCAGGTTCACTAAATTTCACATCAGACAGAAGAGTTCGAAAATATAACTCAATGCACACACGGTTTAAAATGCACAAATGAAAGAATGCAATCAGGTAATTACCGCAGATGCAGCCGCAGCAGCTACCCTTCTACTAACACTTGTACCAAGCACATACCTTTCCCTCAAATTAGCAGCTTCACTCAGGCCTTCTCTAGCCCGTTCAAGCCCTTCCGTTATGTATTGACTTACCTACAAACAGAAAAAATCTGAGTACCTATAACATAAATGCATACCTTCAGCTATTCCAACAACTTACTTGGTCTAGTAGGCAAGAGAAAACTGCTTTTACGTTTGCTGCAAGGGTAGCAGCCTGTACAAGGACATAAAAAAATTTAGTCAGAAAACAGGTGAAATGTATGAACTTTAAATCCAAGAGAAGTTCCTAGTTTTTTCTTTTAAGTCACTCCATCTCAATTTTTGTTCGAGTAAAACCCTAGAGAACCTCATTCCTGAACATTCCATTCCATGAGGCATGACAAGTTCCTGTATATTCAATTCTTTATTGTTTTAACTATTATTTCTTGGTGCATTCTAATTTGATCTAGTCTAAAGATATCTCTTACTGGTATCAGCTACTAACTCACCCAGCCACACAGCTCAGAGATATAGAATGGCACAAATCAAAAGTTGAAAAGAGCCTCACCAATGAGCTCTAGCCAACAGATGGCACTTCTTCCTCCCAGTTAAATGGAATGGAGGGTGATGCATGAGTTCAAATGTGGACATGTGGGGGAAATAATTGCTTGAATCTACTGATTGGAAACCACATAATTTGACTAGTTTCATTCTACATTCAGATCCAAAACAGACCAACATAATCCAGACCACTATTCCTGTTACCTGATTAGTGTCAGTTATGCGATCTTCCCATCCATCCATTCAAAAACAAACTTCAACTTATATTGATCTGTTTTAGTAGCTTCTTATTCATAGTTTTTTTGTGCTTGAACAAGTAGTCAAACTCAAGTACATTATCCAGAATCTCGATTAAAGCAATGGATTATGTGACAATGCATAACCTGATTTCACAAAAAGGGGTTGACCATAATGTGGACCATTCAAAGCAAGTGGGGACTACCATACATTTTATTAGCTTTTCCTTCAGCTTTTTTTTGGAGTAGACGTAGCCAAGCATTTTATATGGAATCTGAAGCACAATTGATTTAGAGCACGAGATATATCACTAGTTGCATGTGGTGTAAATTGCGCAATCAAATATTACCTGAGATGAAAATAAAGTGCATCTGGAAATTGCTTCTTCATTCCAGCGCACAAACTCTGTGACCACAGTGACAGATATTTGCTGGTGAGAAGATGATACTGAAGCTCCTTTTGAGCGCCCAATTGTCCCGGATGAATCAGAGATCTGATGGCTTTCAGCACGCAGCTCTTCCATCTGCATGGCATAATCAAGTCACAGATATTACAATTTACAAGACGAGAATTAAAACCGTTGATCAAGAAATGATGCAATTGAAGAAAACCTTTGCTTGATATAGTTGTCTAAGAGAGGCCTGCTCATGTTCAGGATATTCATCCTTGTGAGCAGAAAACAGAGACTCGGTGAGGCCTGAAACAAAGCAGAGAGTAGCTATTAGGATACGATAACAAAAGAAACTTGTACATGAATCAAGGACAACCTTGAATTACTACTCATTTCTCGGATAATGTTTTTCTACTTCTTACACAACGCCAAGTCCTCTGAAATTGTACAAAAATTGAAACAGATCCACTCATAGCTTGTTTAAATATGACCAAGAAAGGAAAATATCCACAAATGCCATTTTTCACCCTTATGGCCCTAGTTCTAAATGAGGGGTCTTCTCCCATGAGGGAAAGCCTGAACTAGAGGAAGTAATGACACATCTAATAAAAATTTATTCTCTTTCCTACAAGCATATAAACGCAATAAAAGAAGTAGAACACAAAATTTTATCGAATTGAATGAATCAATTAATTAAGCCAGCCAAAAGTAAAGCACGTACCATCAGGCATATTTACAAGGTAATTTGCATTTCGAAAAACAGGTCTGGATACCCAATCAAGAACCTCCTAAATAGCTTCCCCGCAACTACTTCAACATTACCAACAAATTCCATGGCAGGACTTTCGGAGTTAGAACTATTCTCATAAGATACCATGAAAAACCAGCAACACATCATGTTCTCTAGTAAACCCCTCTCTTGTGCAGTTCCTTCAATAATACCAAAGTTTACCCGCTAACATTGTCGACATGGTTCATATTTCTAGCCACTATTTCTCTTAAAGACGGGAAATTTGAGATGAGGAAGAAGTGAAGGTAACATGCAAGAAAAGTAGACACTGTTTAAAAATAATTAATTACCCTCGACATCTAAGTCACCACATCCCACATCTCGTAGGTCCTTAGCAAGTTCTTGCGTCTTCTCATATGCCACTGCTAGCATTCTAAGAAACTGAGGACTCAAGTTCAATACAAATTAAATAAGAATGAGATCGTCAGTTCCTCCTGGCATTGATGTAAGAATAAAGAACAAAGCCCTAGTAGTTCGTGCTACTTACTAACAGAAGTCCACCCTCTTCCATCGGAGGTAAATTCACAAGAGATGGTTTCACTAGTAATTTGTCCAGGATTGCTGTCACTCGCTGCTCCAAAACTCGCTGTATAAGACACAGAAAACTAGTCAAATTTGTCAATTACTGACTACAGAAAGCCAATTTAGACTTCCGTGGCACTTGGGACTTCAGAGGAAGAAAAAGAATTACTGCCTGCATACCTGAACTAAAATTGACATAACTTCATTAGGAGAAGGAAACACTGCCATAATTGTTGCTGCTTCTCTACGCACAGTGTCTGCAAGACATACAATATACCCTTTCAAACCTGTTGAAGATCAAACCATTGCATTAAAATCAGTGGCAGTCCTTCAAACCTGTAATTTCTTTGTACAGTGAAGAAAGCCCACGAGCAACGTTGCTAGGACTAGCTTGTGCAACCTGGTCTCCAAGAACCAGGCGTGTGTCTGCATTCATGACTTCCACATCAATAAACATAGGACGTGTTGCCACATAGTGTTGCATGGCACTTGTACCCCTGTTAAACTGCATTGCGATAGTAGACCAGTTAGACAACATGAAAAAGGAAGAGCAAAAAAAAAACTAATCCCACAATTTTGAATTCAATGAAGTTGATCCAGTTAGGCAGGCAGATTCATTCTGATATTACAGCATCCTAAGTTCACATTATTTGATCAAAATGAAAAATGCATCAAATCAAATCCTAGAAACGAAAGTCAAGAGTAGACAAAATCATTTAAAGAACTGAATATAGTGAAAACAGGGGCATTAACACAGCGAACATATACAGTATACCACAAATAATTGCTTGAAACTACAAAACAACTCATATGATTAACTACTCGAGCAAAAAAACAGACAAAATTTTGACAATACTTGGTCTATATATTAACGCTGCTTCACCACGAAAGTTACACAACAGCCTTCAAAACCACGAGAGTGAGAGAGAGGGAGGGAGAGAGAGAGAGAGAGAGAGAGAGAGAGAGAGAGAGAGGGAGAGATCTGAAGAAAGAATGAGAAGGAGGGAAGGAAGACCCAGTTAATGAAGCCACCCAGTTTTGAAATGAAAGAAATATGTTCATTGCATATCAGACCTGCCAAGTACAATTACCTGAGATAAAATTTTAGCACATTCTGCCATTGTAGGCAATTCTCGTCTCTGTGATGCTGCATCAAACCGAGCCAGCAATCTGTTCTCCAGTTCTGCACAACAAACATATTGGCGGAGAGGATGAGAACAACCATCACTCCAACATGTAAGGGATCACTGAAAAACTTTCTTCCCTAATCCTTAATTTGTATGAATTCGTAATTTTTTCCAAAATAATTATCAATGGATCCAATCTCCCTCAACTTTTAATTTCAGAAGACACAAGAAATTTTCATATACCTACTACTATGCTATCCTGTACATCTCTAGGAGTTAACCAGGGAGATACTGCTAACTTCTTAAATCTTTTTTATATCATTAAAGCCATCTTACCATGAAGGGGAAACAAAATACAAAAGCTGGTATTGTAAACCTCTGTTCAAAAATTTGGATCCCCAAACATACCAAAACTTCTTTCTGTTTTTTTATAACCCAGGAGCTCCCAAGGTCAGGCCACTTCGTGTACCTGGCCCTGCAAGCCAACCTGGAGGCATGTGTCAGGACCCCACCCAAC
Organism: Morella rubra; assembly: GCA_003952965.2. NCBI lineage: Eukaryota > Viridiplantae > Streptophyta > Magnoliopsida > Fagales > Myricaceae > Morella > Morella rubra. Next base: position 16,237,434 of record CM025851.1, on the reverse strand, counting down.
ACACCCCAATTTAAGTCAGAGGCGATAAGGGAGGTGTTGGGGCTCGAACTTGGGACATGTGAGAACCCAAGCTGGTGCCTTACCACCATACCAAAACTAAGAATACATAATGATCTGCAGGACAGCTTCCCTTAATAAATTTAGCAGTAACAGAAACATAAATACACAAAGAAAAGTGAAAGTCAAACCCAAGCATGTCAAGAACAAACCAAGAATTATTTTTACAATCTGTGGATCTTATGCATGTAAGACACCAAACATTGGCACTCATAACTACTCGTTCTAGATCTCTGGAAATAGAATTATCCAACAGCTTTTATCTGTGAGGAAACATGACCCTCCTGTCTGTCCAAAAACCATAAGGATTACATGTCCAAAGAGATGATCTTACTGTTTCTGCTTCCTATTGAATAACTTAAAATCACCTTTGCTAAATACCACCTCATCGCGACGAGATTAACAGGTCTCAACATAATGTGAACAGACCACGATTCATTCACACACAAATTTATAATCCCCATGAACAAGTGTTGACATTGACTTTCCAACTTAAATTTCAATGGAAATCATCTTAGCTCAATGTGAAACTATTACTTACCCCAAAAGTTTAATCTGACAAGAAGAAACAGATTTTATTATTTAAATTATATTCTCTAAAACTCCCCTTCACGTGTGGGCCAGAGTCTCCTTTTATGGGAAGGCCCAACATGTGCACTATTTAATTGAAATTTGGATGAAGTGCGGAGTCAGGTCTCAAACTTAGGATCTTGGCTCTGATACCATGCAAAACTACCACTTATCCTAAAAGCTCAAGTAGATAGGAAGAGATAGATTTTAGTATTTGAATTATATTCTCTAACACACAATACGGTTATATATATCATATGACAGTTACCCTACCATTACAGTAATCCTGCAGATTAGCAACCGCAACTTCCAATCCTCGGCTAGCAGCTGCATTTCCCATAACTGGTGGTACTATCCCTTGTCTTCCAATATCTTCCTCAGCAAATGAACCTAAAATAAAGAGAAATAGCTAGTTGTTTACACTGCAGTGTAAGCATAAAAAAGGATCGCACCTACACATAAACGAAAATACATTGTTCGCATTTCTGTTTTAAAAGAGCAGGAGAAGAGGGAGAACGACTTCTTTTCCTTTGTCAAGGCATTAAGTCTAAGCACTGATAACTGATCAATGAAATAATAGTAGTGGCAACTTCTCTAACCTTCTTGAAAGGAACTGAACCTAGGCAAAAACATTTGAGAAGAAATTATCTACCCACAAGAAATGCAAGGTTATTCTCATTTGTTCTCGAAGGAGCAGAAAAGGAAGAAAAATGAAAGAGAAGAAAGGGACCACATTATAGATGTCTGGCTGTCAAGATAGAACATCATCTGCCACAACTTTGAATTTTAAAAGTTTCAAAAACCTTAGACGTAATCATTTACCAGCTTCTTTACCAATTACATGAGAGGCTACATACTCGGATTGGGAGAACCATAAATAAAGTTTCCATGCACTTGACATACTCAAGCGGGGTAGGCTTCCACATTTGAAAGCCACATAATGCTAAGTCATAAAATCTATTTGGTTCCTACCGGAACTAGGGACAAAAAATCATTTTTGCCCAGATGACTGTACTTTTCCACAGTCTGCTGTCTCACAGTAATTTCACAAAGAGGCTGAATTGGTTTTTTCTCACGCTTCCATTAAAGTACCTTCCAACAAAATTACGCTAAGGCTTTTGAAAATGGATATTTGCTTTATCTCAAATGCCCCAACCATTAATTATTGCAACGAAACTTGGCAGAGAACTGCATCATGTTTATGCGAATCGATAAGAAGTTGGCTCATGATAACTTATGATAATATAGCTCTATGGATGAGTAAGGCCATCTTACGCAATTTTTGTGCAATCGAAGCAGCTTCAGCAACACGGCTGTCATCAGAAAATAAAGGTGAAAGTTCCATTAGGTCTCCTGGGCTGCTATTGAACTCCATCAAGTACTGCAGGGATTAAGTTAATAACAAGGAGTTAGGCATCCTAAACAAAGGGTATCATAAACTGAATCACTAATTGAGAATACCTTTATGAGCTCTATTGTTTGACTAGCAGTTTCTCTCTGAGCATCTGCACTCTGACAAGAAAATGCCACACAAATGAAAAGAGAACCGAATAAAGTTTCAACGTAGATGGTGATCATATTATATTAACCACGCAGTGTCAAAAGCATATGCCAACTTTACCTGCAAATGATCTCCTATCTTTGCAGCAGTCTGACCAACACTTGAAATACGGGAATCTAACCTAGCAAAGCTGTCAAACAACCCATCTACCCCTTTCTCTAACTGAAAAACAAACCAAGATGCATGTATCTATCAGGTGCAACTCTATTTTCAGATTCAATTCACAGAAAAATTTATGCCTTTAAAGTAACCTCAGCAAGTGTCTTTCGGTGTCTTGAATCTTGCACAGTCACCTCCTTCTTGAGATTGTAGAGTCTTCCGTCAATCTTCAACCAGCATGAAGAGCGGAATTAGAAACAAAAAGTCTGAAACCAACAACTTCACAAAATCCATATTCCATTACTACACTTTCAGAAACATACTTGTTTTTGAAGATCAACCAACTCCTTATGAGAATCCTTGAACAGAGCTAATAGCTTATCCACTTCCGGAAATAAAGGGGCAGCCGATTTTGCAGCGTCCCCCCGCAAATGTCCATTTGGCAAAGCATCGTTTCCGCTGATGCTGCTACTATGCCCTTCAGATGAATCATTTTCTTCGTCTTGGAAGGATGGGAGAAGCTCATTCACCAAGTTTCCAAACAGCGCGTCAAATGAAAAATCCCCCTAAGAATTCGAATCATACGTCTCTAAGTCCGTTTCAGCGCGTAAATATCATATCAATCCCCAAACCAAAATGTAGTTCCAAGAGGACCTTGCTGAAATTTATAACATGACTACAATACCGCAAACATGGAAACATAATTGATGAGTTTTGCGGCTTACCTTAAAGTCATCTACATCGAGAATGAGTGGGAGAGAACTAGCAGGTGAAGAATTGGAAATCTTATCGTTCTTGATTCCATCTCTCCTCTCGTTCATCTAGAACACGCGAATACCGAACAAAAAATGCATAACTATTTCGACAAATATTTGAGGCTCTTGACTAATGCAATTAAAAAGAAATTGAACTACAATCCTTTGCAACCACGATATCAAATTCGTCACAAAAATTAAAAACAATAGAACAAAGATAAAACAAAATAAAGGTGTTTTCGGTCCGATCTCGGCGAGGCCAAAAACTGACATAGTACCTCTGGTCGAGGCACTGAGAGGACGGTGGCTGAGAGTTTGATTCTTCCTTCCGAGCTTCGTTAGGACTTGGTTTAGATCGAGAGAGAGAGAGAACAGACTGTTCACCAACGAGGTCTCTAATGAAAAATGAAATAGCCCGAATGACAATTCTAACCTTAAAAGATGGTTCGGGTATTGTTGGTGATAACAGGGTAAAAATGGGAATTAAGAATCCCCAGAGGCCAGACAAGCAAGCTGGCTTATGAATGCGAACATTGTTATTTTCCTCTCATCATTTTCTGTTCTGTTTGTTTCTCCCAACTAGGTAGACCCCGCCCCAAATAATTCCTATTCGGTATTTTCTCTTTTATTTTTCTTATTCATTCCACATCAGTTACATAAACTGCCTTTCTTTTTCGAAATTACGTATGAGTCCTTTTATTTCCTGATCGACATATGCAGTCTGCAATTATGAATGCGAACATTGATTATGGAATAATGTCATTGCTCGGGTTTTTTTTTTTTTATTATTAGATAAACATACTGTATATCCTCAAATTATGAAAATCTTGACACTTTATACCTCATTTATAACTTTTGTCACATTGCATTCTTAATTATTGATTTCAAATAATTTACTCTCTCATTTAAATTTATTCGTTAATCTAAAGAAAAATTAATTTTTAACTTTTAAAATTATTATTTTATCCTAATAAAATGGCTATTACTAAAAAAAACCTATAAAGCTAAAGTGTATGAAAATCAATAGTTAGGGTTATAATGTAACAAAAATATTAAATATGATGCAAAGTATCAAAATCTCTATAATTAGAAGATGAAAAATATATTTATCTCCTTTTTATTATTACGTATGAGATGTTTCCGTTATAATTGAAAAATATTGCATTCCTTGAGTATAAGAGTAAAGAAAATAAGAGGCAGAAGAGTGAGGGAAAAAATAATCCGGAACTCGTCGTCTATTTCCATTATAGTAGTGGTCAAATTGCGTAATTCCTCCTTGGTTCATTGATAGTTTTTACCTATTTTGTGAAATATCTATTGTTGCAATTCACTTTGGACCTATGGTGATGTTTGACAAGTAAAAAATTTTAAATTTTAAATCGTTAAGAGAAAATTTTGAGAATTAAGACTTTTTAAGTGGTTTTGTAAAAAGTTTAATGTGTTAATTGTAGATGAATTTTTATTCGGATTTGTTAAAAAATAAGAGAGAGAAGTTTTGAGATTTATTTGTAGATGAGCCGCTCAGTTTGTTTTAAAATAAGGTGTTTTTTTTTTTTTAAGTAGTTTCAAATGCATTATGTTTAAGTAAAGTAATCCAATTTCTGGTGTTTGTTTGTTATATCAAATATATTTTTTGAAAATAGTTTTCAATGTTTCTATGCATGTTATATTTTCGTAATTTTTATATGATTCATAAATTAACTATTAACATCAGGGTGAAAAGTTTGCAACCCAACCCTAAAAAAAGTTAAAACTGTCAGAGTCGGGTTCCTTTGAATATTTTGGTTTTAGGTTAGAAATCCAAATACGAACTTGATTTTTCTTGTGTTCATATTTCAAAATTGGACCCGACCCTAAAAAAAACTAAAACAGTCGAGGTCAGGTTCATTTTAATGCTTTGGTTTCGGGTTAGAGATTTGAATACGAACCTAATTTTTTTCGAGTTCATATTTCAAAACTCGACCTCGATCCCAAAAAAAGATAAAATCGTTGAGGTCAAGATCCTTTGAGTGATTTGGTTTGGGGTTATAAACCCGAATATGAACCTAATTTTTCTCGAGTTCATGTTTTCAAAACCCGACTGACTCCAAAAAACCTAAAACTGTTGGGGTTGGATTCCTTTGAATGCTTTTGGAACCCTAATATGAACTTAATTTTTCTCAGGTTCATGTTTCAAAACTTGACCTGACCCCGAAAAAAGTTAAAACCGTTGGGGTCGGGTTTCTTTTGAATGCTTTGGTTTTAGGTTAGAGACCTGAACACGAATATGATTTTTCTCAAGTTCATGTTTTAAAACCCGACTCCCGACCACGATGTAACTCAACCAGTTCGGGTTGAACTGGGTTAGTTTTGGGTTGGAAGGTTAGGTCGATTGGTTTTTTGCCACTACTAAGACTGGAAAAGATAAGTCTAAAAAGAAGATTCACTAGTTTTAAAAAGTAAACAACTTTTAGGAAATTTGAGTTATGTTTTTATAGTTGATCGAATTAACAATATTTTACGAGACTTTCCAATCAATTGAAAAGTATGAAAAGTAGTAAAATACAACAAAACAAATGGAACTTAATGTAAAAATGATGGAATTTGTTAAAAAGTAAAGAGAAATAAGATTTGATGTAATTTTTTTTTTATATAAAAAAATATTGAAGTTGTTGTGAAAAAATGTTAGGATTTATGTGACAATTTTGAAATTTTATTGTTTGATTGTGAAAATTTGTACTTTTTGAAAATTTTATTTAAAAGGTAAAGATTTTAATTCTATGAAATATCAAGTAAGAATATATTTATTTTTGAGAGTTAATAGATTTTAGAATTTGTTATAAATAGCACGATTCTAAATTTCTATGTCCTTTATTTTTACATTCACATTGAATGGTTTTTAAAAGTTACTATATCTCCGCCGTGGGTGGTTGATTGGAAACAGTAAAAAATATTCCGCAGTATTTTTTATATGAGTAGTAATTTAGAGAATTTAATCCAAAAGGATTGGCTTGAGTGGTGAAGGCTTGGGGTTAAGGGTTGTGCTACTCTTATGGTCTCAAGTTCGAATCCATTCAAGTGCAAATAATTCCTTGGAGCTACTCCTATAGTAAAAGTTGGACTTAACTGGCATGTGCGACTTGAAAGGGTTGTCCGGCCTGGGATTTACCGTGGTGTTGAACCCAACTCATATATATACTGAACCAGGTTCGTTCGAGCTCGGTGCACGTGAATGGGTACTCGAATTTCCCTTGTAACCTAAAAGAACCAAAAAAAAAACTAGAGAATTTAACTGATATAAATTTATTTATTTTCTTATTCAAATATTTGCAAAAGCACTGTGCTATATGAACACGTGGCTACTTGAGGGAAAATTTCCTCGATTTTTCCACTTCGTCCCGCTTCAACATTCTATTAGGCGCTCTTTTTTCCCTTCGAAGTTTGCTCAAATATTTTCCCCCACAAGTACGAGGAAGCAGAAGTGGCGAAAAGGAAACCAGACAGACAACACAGGGAGAGAGCGAGATGGTCGATGGCAACACCTTTGCCAAGGCCATTTGCTCGATATGCTATGAAGATCTCAAGCCCATTGTTGAGGATATACAAGCCATCTCCATCTGCGGTCATGTCTTCCACGAGCTCTGGTACCTCTCTCTCTCTCTCTACGAGATATACATCCAAGCATAGAAACATGAATATATGTGTCAAATGCCAACTTTCGATTTAAAATTGATGCTGTTTTTCTTTTCTGTGTGCGTGCTTGTAACGACAGTCTACAGCAGTGGTTCGAGTACTGTTCGAACACGAAGAAATGCACTTGCCCGGTGTGCAAGCAACTCTGTTCGTCAAATAATGCCAATCGTCTTTATTTCCAGTCAGTCGGAGACTCGAACGATCCGATCCTCACTCAGAAGACGATCGATTACGAGGAAGGACCCGAAGAATTGTGCAGGGAACTTAGGAGATTGGAGACAAAGGTGTCGGGGCTTACTTCGGTCTTAGAGCAGCAGGGGAAGAGGCTTAAAGAAGCCAACGAGGAGGTAATGTAATCCTTTTTTCTGTGATTATGTTTCGATTGCTGAGGTGTGGAGAACTGAAGAAATTAGGGTGGTTCTTTGATTGTTTGTTAATTTGGAGAGTCCCAAACGAACACTCTTGCCAAGCTGTGATTTTGAATACTGTAGATTTCGGCAATGAGATAAGATACACTTATGTGAGATTTTCATCAGATTTTTGAGTACTCTTGTGACCTCTCAGGGTCTCAGCGCTCTGTTTGGTTTCCGAGACAATGTTGATGAACAGAAATTAATAAAAATATTGGGTATATTTGGCTCAATCGAGGTCAGTTTTTTTCTTTCGAGGTAGAATCCCTAAAGGAACGGACAATAACGAAAACATAAAGCTGGAAGGTTTTCTTCCTCGTCTCCCTCTATCAGGATGCGTTATGAACCCCCTGGTTGAAAATTTTGAGAAAGAGTAACTGCTTGGGTAATTTCGATTTCCTACTATATTCTAAACTGAAAAGAAAGCTCTTTTAAAGTTTGCCTAGTATGAAGTCTATGTCTGTATTGAGCCACGTTTTTCATTTTTGGGTAACTTAGCGATAAAAGTTACGCTCCCTACTTAAGTGGGGCTAATATATCAAAGCAAAAATTTTATAACCAAAGTAAACTGTTGTTTATCTGTTTCATATCTTTTCAGCAAATAATAAGAAACTGAGCCATCTGCTCTAGCATGTGTCTGGTTGGGAGCTCTCCTTCCCTTTTTTTTTTTTTATAATAATTTTTCAGTTTTAACTTGATGCTTGAATTTATGTCTCGATGTATTCTGCTCAGTTTCCTAGCATCCATTTTCAGTGTTTATATTCTCTTGACTATATTAAGTTATGGTTGTTGGTTGTCCTAATGAGACTATTCCTTCTCTTTAGCTATGTGCTTGCAAAGAGCAGGCACAAACTGAAGCGGCATTGAAGAATGAAGCCTTTAAACAAAGAGCATCGGGTGAAAGGCTGCTTAATCTGAAATCTGAGGTGAACCATAAGTGTCATTCTAGATGTTTTTTCTTTCCCAGTTTCCATTGATGGGTTAGGCTTTGGATTGATGTTCTGGCCACTTGTATCACAGGCACTTGATAAATCAACTGCAGAATGCTTGCGGCTGCAAGAAAGGAATATGGCCCTTGCCAAGGAGCTTGCGGCATTCAAATTGTATGTGCAGTTGCACTCTGTGCAAATAACTCTCCCAATATTTGGTTGCTGTTATATTTTCCTTTTTTGCTAACCCGTTCCTATGAATCACAATGTAGGGTATCTGATGTGGATCTTGATGAAGAGGAAGTCTTAAAGCTTGCTTCATTTGGTAATGGTGCCAATGGTATAGATACCATAGATGTTCTACGGAAATCTTTGGTCATGCGTAATAGGTATATCATCTACTGTTTCTTTCAAAATTTGATTCATGTCATGAATATAGCACATTGATCTAATTCTAGTTCTGTGCTCTCAACTAAAATTTATTAACACCATTACATGGTGCAAGATAATGTTGACAAGTCTTGTGCTTGATGTAATAACCAAATAATTGCTTGTTACCGTAATTGTTGTTTTTTTTTTTGGATAGGTAACTTGTTACCATAATTGTAATGTTTGTTAACCCTTACTTATGTTTTAGATAAGTTTCTGTTTGCAATTTTCTGATAGGAGTTACAAGGATTTGATGGCCAAGTGCAACCTCCTGGGAAGAGGAGAGGCTCGTTTTTCCAGAAAACTTGCCAAGGCTAAAGAGAAGATGTATAAACTAAAGGTAAACCTATGATTTGCCATGCAATGAATATGACCAGTGTATAACACAAAACAAGTACACATGAAAATACCAAAAAGGTTCTCCCAATGTGAAGTATGTCCATAGTCAGAGGAAACTAAGACGAATCTACTACGCAAAATTAGAATACAAAATGTGGTGAAGGAAAACACTTAAATTCAAAATCTCCATGCTTCATAATCTTACTCTCTAACTTGAGACACATACAAGGAAATATGCTATAGGCTCTCTTTTCTTCTGCTGTTGGTCTCGTGTGACACTTTCTTTCAGCTGAGCAGTGCATGGCACACGCTAGTAGCTTTTGTTCTTATGTGCTTCCAACCAAGAGAAAGAAGTGTGCTTGAAAGTTGCTACTAAGGTTGTATTTACACCGCTAAATGTCAGCGAAGTCAAAGCAAAAGAGTTGTCAAACTAGATTTACTAAAAGAGTGGATTAGTTCCTTGTGAATAGGAGAGTTCCAATCCCTGTAGGAGCAAGTGAATTTATACTTGAAGAAAAAATATTTGATAAATTGCATTGTCATCTTACTTCTCACCAGAAACACTAACAAAATCCCTGGAGTTTTTTTCTTCATTTTTTCTCTTCCACATTTTAGGATAATGGAAAATATTTCGTAATGTCCTTTTTCGTGAACATAATAGCACTCCACCTGATGTGAATCAGCTCAAGATTTTCATTTATACCCATTGCAATTTGTGCTTAGAATACCTCCTATCATTATTCCCTTTAGTTTTCTCCCTTTCTCGTCTTGATTCAAACCTTGTCATCAGACAATTTATTAGTTCTAGGATTAAGGCAATCCAAGCGGGGGGAGGGCGGTGAATTGGATTTTAGAACTTTTTAGAAAATTGCCCCAAAAATGTATTTGCTAGATATTAGTTCTAGACTTGTGAGTATTGCAACAATTGATTGGTAACAAATTAAGAATGATGCAATAACAATTACTCAATCAAGATTATGGCAATTGATCAATAGCACAATATAATGAGTTAGAAAGATAAAGAAACAAATAAAATGATTTTTAGGTAGTTCGACAATCCTGCCTACGTCCACTTTTCAAATCTTGAGGATTCTCCACTAGTCTCCTTTCCACCAAGATAATAGTTTTCTTACAACCAAGCTTAAGAAATCGCCTCTTCAAGCTCCAAACCAAATTTTAGAATAAACCTCTCAAAACTTCTTTTGATGAAAATTCTTACCGAAAGGGTACTAGAGAATCACTTTCTCAAATACAAAGTGGACGAACAAATTGTAGAAAACAAACTCTCTTAATTGAGTAGATAATATAATGAAAAACTCTCTTTTGTTTTACACAATGACAATAATGTGAAAATGAATCTATGTAAATGATTTGAGAAATGTGAATGATAAAGATTTTGATCTCTCTCAAGGTTATGAATAGTTGTAAAATTATTCAAGTCTTTTTAAAACTTTATGAGTTTCTTATATAATAGGCATAAGAAAAATAGTCGTTTCTAGTCGTTTAACCATGTGAAGCTTTAATTCCAGTCGTACCGATTGATTAACATTTTATATTAGTCGATTGTTACAGGTAGCCGTTGAATGCAACGGTCAAAAAGTTAGAATACATGTTTGGTCGACCGCTATATTTCATTGATTGACCACTATACACTATTTATGCAGTTGCTATAAATTGAAAGTTCATTTTTGACATTTTGAAATTCTAATTTCAAAAACCTAATTGCCCAAAAATATAATTAAGGTTGAGAGTTTATTTAGGGATGATTTGAGAACACTTAAAACATATATTTGTTTGTCAAGTTTGTGATAAAAATACTTATGCAAGGTTTGAAAATCATATAAGTGATTCAAATTCTTGTCAAAAGTGAAACAAAGAGTCACAAGATATATACCTTATAGTTTTAAGTTTTCACTTTTGAACTCTTTCCATTGAATTGATCCTTGCATGATCAAATTTTCATTCTGTGCTCATTTTGGATCGTCTTTGCTCATATAGCTCAATTTTCTTTATTGTTATTATCAAAATATCAATTGCGACTAAAAATCAACAACCATTAGCCTAATAATTGATAGGTTATCGTTCTTTCATGCAACAAAAGGATTTTAGACACTTCTTCCAGTTCTAAAGTCTCTTCTCTATTCAAGAAACTGTAATCTGATCAAATGAATTAGGGAAGTAACTTCTCGAAAAGGATTGTTAGTCTTTCTCTTCAATTAGCACCTTTCGTCCATCTTGTTCCACCTATCTTCCTCTGTCTTTTGAGGGTTTTTTTCTCCTTCCTTAGAAATGCTTTACAAACTTTTTGTTGTTCTAGATATGCTTTATTCTTTTCTATTAAATACAAAAGCTGTTTCTTTTCATTTAACTTTTTTTTTTTAATCATGCTTGGTATTCGTTATTTACCTTGATCTAAATCTTAAATCTTGGTTTTGATACTACATATTATGCAATGATTATGGTTATATAAAAACACAAAACAATTATACTTGAGTTACTAAAACTAATATGGTTTTCTCAATATGAGGTATATCCGTAGGTGGAGGCAATTAGGAAGAAATAAGTTACCTAAAGATAGACTATAAAAGCAATCGAGTCCCCAATGTTAATACTCTGAATCTTACCTGGGACTCAAGACAGGGAAAGTTTCTTTACTCTTTAATTCAGTAGCATTAAGATTTAAAGAAGTGCTGCTGCTTCTACAGGTTCCCTTCTTTTCTATAGCCTCTTTCTCCGTACTCTATGCAACTTGAGGTCTGCGACACAAGACGATTTTTTTGTTCTTAGATGCTATCAATTGAGAGAGAGAGGCATGCTTTAAAAAAACCGAGTGAGTATTATTCTGCCAAAAAGGTCAGCTATAAGTGAAAGAAAAAAAAGAGTTGTCCAAGTAGGTTTACTAAAAGACTGGTTTAAGGCATTGACAATGGGAGAGTTTGAGCAGGTGAACCATTATCCTGTATACCTGTCGATGCTCTCCTCAAATTCAAGCCACACATCACATTAAATCTTCCCCTTGGCTTAAAGTTTATCAAGCCACTCATTTGGTGAATTGTTTTTTTTCTTTTGGCCATTGTCAGACAAGGGTACAAGAATTGGAGACAGCTCTTGAGGCAAAAGATAATGAAATTTTGAGGTCTCTTAAAGCTTCGCACAAAACTAGTTGCAGAGGAGTTATTCAGAATGGTGTGAACTGTAACCCTAATTCCAATTCATTGCCTGGCGATAATTTTGAATCGTACGATCAAAGAAAAAACCACTCTGAACTGATTCTTGATCCAGATCAGATGGGAAGCTTAACTAGTAATCCATTGTTTTCAAGGAAACTAGAAAATGTCAGTTTCACAGACGATATGGATGTAAAGTATACTAAGAAGGGTACAAGCACCTCGGTTGATAATAACAAAACGGATGATTACTTTGTTATGGATGAGGATGAGGATAGTTCGCAGTTTTCTATGGTTCCACTTGGACTTTCAAATCCCACTTCTAAACATCAAAGAAGTGAAAAGGCACATGACCCAAAGTCTAGTCAGTTGAGATCAGAGGTACTTTGTGGCGTGGACAGACAGACTACACTTCATCGACTAGATAGCCTAGAAGAACATTTGGGTTCAGGAACTGGTATCAATAGTGATCAGGGTAAGACTCCTGCTGCCCTGGAGGAGGGTGTTACGTTGCTTCTTGATGAAGTTACCCAAGTTGAACCCATGCTTAACATTAGAAAGGAGTCTCCTTCTCTGCTCTCACTTTCTAAACCAGGTATTTTTTTTCTTCTTACAATTGGAGTTTGCATTGAGCCAGACATCATGCGAAAGTTAAAATCTTCCTGAAGATAATAAATAATTGGAAACTGAATTGGTAGACTTATTTTGTCTTCTCTCTGTTTGACTTGCAAAACCCTCCAGGGGGCCTATGTTTTTCGGGTGGATTGCTTGGCCCTGATGGAACACAAAGGTATTTGGGTAAATGGTGCAAGCGGGGCCAGAGCGAGGGGACATTAGCGAAGCAAGGTTCAAAAAGTACAGGTAATTTGATTGCTGTTGGAGCTGATGGAAGAGGTGGTAGAATCAAGGTTCTGAGATCATCAAACCAATATTCACAGGTGGGTTCACGTGCTCATCTCTTTTGTTCTATTAATTTTGTCTTACATGTAATTTTTGAAAGTCCTTCAGTACTTATCAGTTTGATGGTACACTTGTGAGTGGATTTTCTTGTTAAATCATGGTTGGTTTTGAGCATCATTACGTCATGGCAGTTACATCCTATTTTGGGTATAGGATCATAACAAGTTCTTTGATATGTTGGCCGAAGTGATGAACGACACTTTCATCAGATTTCAATTTGTTTTTAACTTTTTTTATTTTGCAAACGCTTGGAGCCGTTGTTCTGCAAGATTCACAACTTGATAATGATAAATGTTAGACATGGGAGTCCATTTGCGTTGCAAGTGTCCCAAATTCTTATTGAGAAGGAAATTGTGCTCCTTTGGATCATATATCATCCCCAACATTATGGTTTATTACAGAAATGTGTATATGAGGGTGCCATAAGCTTTATAGAGATGTAAGGAGGGCAGTGAACATCAAGGAAGCATGTGATTAGGGTCTTATCCATGCTTAGGACCGTGTCGAATATGAGAAAAGTACAGTTTCTCCATAACGTAGGTGTAAGGTATCAACTACAGTGTTGTACAGCCTTGTAGCTGTGTATTTCTCTTACACTATAGGGCATTCTCTACAATATATGGATGTTGGCTGGTTCGCAAACCAAGCAATATCTGCACTTTTGTGCATGTGTTTTGGCATGCAGTATTTGAAACCATGTTCACGTTCTTTTGCTGCAGGATGATAAGGAGACTTCACGAGGAGCAAAGAAGTGCAAGTGCGGAGCCAAAACGAGTAGTTTGCAATCCCAGGGGTGTTTGCAAATAGAACACTTCTTTGGAAGGGTTAGGGAATGATCTAGTGTTCAGAGGGGATGCGTATTGCAGGTCCTAGTTTTTTTTTATTGTGGCCATTAAGAAAATGTAAATTTATGTGTTATACTAATATGGTCTCAGGATAAAGTAGGAAAGAAATTAGACTTGAAAAACATTAGGACCTCCGGTCTGGGTTAGTTCAAAGGAATGCAAGTTATTTTCAGTTGTACCAAAGGACAACTACAGTGCTATGAGGTTTTATTGATCACTACAGTGCTTTTATCGACCAGTCTGCACTCTTGTAGATAACCTACTAAGATTAGGACTGTAATACATATTCTCGTGGTCAATTAGGAATAGGGAGAGATGATGAAAGAAGCAAATAGCTCGCTGTTCTTAATAGAGTTTGTTCCTCTATCATAGTGGCTGGTGTTTAAACTGAAGACAAATGGGATAGGTTTTCCCACGTTTGTTGGACTTCCTTTGCTGATAAAAGCAAATCTCAGGAAAAATTAAAAAGATTGTGGGCCAAAAGTTTTGAACTTTTCTGGATTGCTTTATTTGCTTATTCGCACTAATAAACCACTGGCAACCCACTTTGGGCGGACCACCATTGTAAATGATCTAGGGTTTTGGCCCTTAGCTCCAGTTGATGTTCCTAATGTTGCTTGGACTAATTTTCCTGAGAACTTTATTGTGTGAGCAACGGCTAATTTTATTAATACAAAAAAGGTTAGAGATCAGAAAACAAAAGAAAAATCAAATACAATAGAAAACAGACCCGTTTGGTACATCATCAAGCTATGGGCCAATTAAGCGGACATTAGGCGTAAGACCCGTAATAGAAAAGAAATTGGACAAAACTCAAGCTCGTAGGCCGTATATATCCGAGTTGTTACTTGTCTAGCATATTCAAGTTCCAACAAAATCACAATCTTAGATAACACATTGCTCCCGCTTATCATATGACCCAATTAAGGATAAAACCCAAAACCAATTACAAAAGCATTAGAACACTTTTATTTTTATCTAATATGAAATCCTGATTTAGCTTTTATTAGGATCCAGCATGCTTTTAGGCACTAATATTTCTATTTTTATCGATTATGTACATCTTGATAATATGTCAATTTCCTTCATCCAACAACATTTTCTATCTTATATTGGTTAAATACAATAATTTAAACTTTTTCTGTTTAATTTTATGTATATCGATATTTAAGTTGACAACATATATGCCTCATGCATTCCCATTTTTAGAGTCTGATATTAAATCTCAAGAATTTTGGTATATAGAAAAAGAATCCGCACATTGTTCGAATCTATGTTTTTAATAATGTCATTTTCTATTCCGCTCCTCAAGAACAAAATTCTGGCTCCGCCAGTGCAAATTTTTCGGTGATCTGGACTTTGACCCCGTCTTCCAACATCAACTTACGCAAAGGTCGAAGAATGTTGGCCTCGTCGTTTCGAAAAATTGCTGAATTCTACGACAGTCGTCATGCATGATGGGAGGGGAAGTTTCCTACATGGGATCTGACTAGAAATACTGAAGCGGAGAAACCGGAGCCTGGAGTTTTCCAGTAAGTAGACATGCACAAGGGTCTTACTGATGATATTTTCCAACCTAACAGTTTGGCTAGCTGTTGGTTTTAAAATGCTTGATGTTGCTGCTACTCTGTGGCATGAGCGTTGAAAAGTTCCCGATAAGTCTTCGAATTTTCTTCTGTTTTGGCCTTGACGGCCAGCAGGAATGGTAGATCTGGTGGCGCCTGATTTATGGAGAACTTTGAATTGTTGAGTTCTTAATTAGTTTGTTTCATGTCCGGGGAATGGAAGCGTACGTGGAGTTGAACCAACATTGTTGTTTTGGACGTGATTGGTAAATTTGGATACCATGCTTCATTAACTCATACTGTTGCTTTTGAAAAAACTAACGATTTGGACGTCTTTTAGATCTTCTTCTATAGAATACAGAAAACCAAAAAGATGTCAGTTTTTTCAATGCCTGGATTCATTGGATTTGCTTCATTCCTAATCCTGGCTGCTTTTGTTTGCATTGGCAAATCATACCGCACATTTTGCATGTGGGCTGCGGGTCCAAAGCCTTTGTAAAGGGTTAATTTGCTTAATTAGCGCTTAAGTTGCTTCAATTTATTAAAGAAATAATAGTGTAGAACGTACGTGTACCCAATGTCACTCATGCAGAGAGAATACCAAAGAGTGTAGAACGCGTCTACTGTTGTCTCAAATTAGAATTGGAGGAGAATTTGAAGAGAGGAATTGTCAAGAGTTTATGGCATCGATTGACGTTTCAGAGGAACTCTTCGTTTTACCCAATGAAGTAAACTTGATTATCCAAGAATTACATCTTGTTAATATCGTGATGCAATCATGACCAAAGATCTTTTCTTTTTCTTTCTAATTGAGTGTTCAGGTCAGTATACGCGCACCTCGATTAATCTTAAGGTTTGTGCAGTCTACCCGTTCTACATAAATTGGATAATTACCAAGCTAAAAGTCTTAAGGTGGCCTCAAAGGGTTAAGAGCACCTAAAAGATTTTGAACAAACTTGGGACCTCGAAGGAAAAGATTAAACTTTAACCACTAAGCCAACCTCTTTTTATATATACACAAAAGTTGTCACCTAAAGTCTGATCGATAACAATTAATTGATCGGCGATAATCATGTTCGTGTTCCATATCAATTAACACAAAGTCTCAATTAAGAAATTTATTTCAGAATCTGAGTTTCTAAATTTTTGAATTTAGGACATGTGCTAGCACTGTTTTTATTTAAATAATCCTGATTAAGGAATCCAAGTTTATCTCCTCTTTTTTTTTTTTTTTTTTTAAGTTGAATATTGCAGAAAACGTCAAGGCGATCTCAAAGAGAATCCAAGTTCTTCTCTGGGTTGCTTTTCTTGCCTGTCTACCTGAGGAATCCAAGTTCTTTTCTGGGTTGCTTTATTGGCCTTATTCACACACCAGCAACCCACTTGGGCGGACCACCATTGAAAGTGATAGATCAGGGGTTGGGATTCAAAAGCCTAATTGGCTCCAGCCAGTTGATATAGACGGGACTATATAATTTTCCTCAGAACTTAAAAGTTTAGCTCTTCGAATCTTCCATCCCTTCGACACACATATATACAAAGACATGCACTACGGGAAACTTTAAATATCTTTCTTTTGTGAAGTATAAGGGAATAATTTTTTTCCTAAGCAACTGGTAGTTTCATGAATACACAGATTCACAGAAATTACTTAATTAAGAGATCAGAAAACAAACGAAAATACAATACCAAACAGACCCTTAATACATCTTCAATCCATGGGCCGGTTACTCGGACATTAGACGTAAAGCCCGTCACAGTAAAGAAATTGGACTAATTACTCAGGCTCGTAGGCAGTATAACAGAAGGATCAATAAGAATGAAAAATTGGCATCAAACCCTATCATAATCATTATATATTAAAAACAAAACCCCAGAGGAGGCGAGGACAGCTGCAGATCAGGAAGTTTTGGGTCGTGATCCAGTACTGTTATAACATTCAATGGTGCCAATATTAGTTACGGGACAATATTACGAGTCATGTTTCTCTCTCCCCCAATATAAAATCCTGGTTTAATTTTTAATTCCTAGCCTCCGGCATGCTCTTATGCAAATACTATGTAATATATATTGTGCTTAATATCTATTGATTATTTCTATTTCTTTATTAAATTTTCGAATTATGACTTTATCCATGCATGCATCTTGGTAATATATATGTCAATTTCTTTCATCAAACAACACCTTCTAGCTTAAATATTGTTTAAGTAGTAAAGTTCTTAAATTTTTACGTTTAATAATGTATAATGATACTTAAAATCTCAGGAATTTTGTATCGAAAATACTTTCATACATAGTTCGAATTTTATTTTAATCCGCCCCCACAAGAACAAAATTCTGGGTCCACGGGCTGGACAGAAAACATCTTTCCTATTTGTTGCAAATATGTCGGTGGTCTAGATTTTGACTGTCTGACCTGTTCTACGATCAACTTACGCAAAGGAAAAATGTCTTTGCCTCGTGGTTTCGAAATTAAACTCCTGAAAATTCTACGACAGTCCTGTCATCCGTGATGGGGGGGGAAGTTTCCCACATCGTTTGACTGGAAATACTGCACGGACGGAGAAACTGGAGCTGCCTGGAGATATATGCGGCCCTTTTTCCCAAGTACGGAGACATACACGAGGGTCTTACTGATGATATTTTCCAACCTTAACATTTTGGCTGTGGCTTTTAAAATGCTTGATGTTGCCGCTACTCTTTGGCATGAGAGTTTTATAGTTCCGGATAAGTCATCGAGCTAGTTTTCCCTCGTTTTAGCCATGGCGACCAGCAGGAATGTTGGATCTGGTGGCGCCTGATTTATATATGTATAACTTTGAATCGTTGCGTACTTCTTCGTTTCATGCGGGGGACTGGAAGCATGGAGATGAACCAACATTCTTGTTTGGGATGTGATTGGCAAATTTGGACAACACATGGTTAAGTACTCATAGTGCTGCTTTGTAAAAAATAACGATGTGGACGTCATGGAAGATCTTGTATAGAGAAAAGAAAACAAAAATGATGGCAGAGGTTTGTTTAGTGCCTGGATTCATTGCATTTGCTTTATTCCTGGCTGCTTTTGTTTGCTGGGCGCAGCGTGTATATATATATATATTATACCAAATCTTTCTGCATGTGGGCTGCGGATCATCAATATCCTTTGTAAAGAGTTAATTTAATTAGGCTAAATTACTTTGTACGTCTCTAGGGTTTGACATTTTCCTAGTTTTGTTTTCAGAGTTCGATTTTTCTTAAAAATATACCTGGGGTGAGGACCCATTACCAAATCGATCATGCCGTCAACTCATTGGATGAAATGCACACGTGGCTAACGGCTTACACGTGGGAATTAACAGCTCGATTAAAATTTTTTTTTGGCCCAATCGTAATGTGACACGTGGCAGCAAAATAAATAAAAATAAAAAATATTTTTTAAAATAAAAAATAAATCTAAAATTAATAAAAAAAAATTTTTAATGTTAAAAAAAAAAGGGGGATCGGGGACCCCCGATCCTTTCCCGGTGGAGGCCCCCTCCACCGACCGTCGGGGGAGTCTGGCCGCCCAGAACTGGGCGGCCAACAGAGGGAGGAGGAGTCCCTCCACCTCTGCTCTGGGGCGGCTGGTGGACCTCCCCCATCTCGCAACCATTGCTGTGGGATGGGGGAGGTCCCCCAGAGCACTGCCCGAGGTGGAGGAGGGATTCCTCCTCCCTTCGCTGGCCGCCCAGTTCTGGGCGGCCGATGGAGGGGGCCTCCACTGAGAAAGGATTGGGGGTCCCCGATCCGGTTTCTTTTTTTTTTTTTTTTATACTAATTTTACATTTTTTTAATTTATTTTTCTGCCACGTGTCACATTGCGATTGAGCGAATTTTTTTTTTAATCGAGTTGTCAATTCTCACGTGTAAGCCGTTAGCCACGTGTGCATTTCCATTTAATGAGTTGACGGCAGGATCGATTTGGTAATGGGTCCTCACCCCAAGGATATTTTTAGGAAAAATCGAACCCTGAGGACTAAATTGGGAAAAGGTCAAATATCAAGGATGTACGGAGTAATTTAGTCATTTAATTATGCTGTTGATCGAATGTTTCGAAGGAACCCAAGTCTTCGTTTTACCCAATGAAGTTAACTTGATTACCCAAGAATTTCATGATCTTGTTAGGATCGTGTTAAAATCACAACCCAAAGGCCCTTTTATACACCGAAGTTATCACCTAAAGTTCGATTCGTAATAATTCATTGATTAACAATAATCATGTTCGATATTATCAGTTAACTAATAAAGTCCCAATTAAATAATTCTATCAAAATCCTCACAAGGTGTCAATTATTTTATTTGAACGATCAGTTAACTCATTCAGTCATTCTCTCAGTTGATAAAAATAAGTACAACTTGATAGTGTTATATATATTTTCCTCCCCCTTGAGTAGAAGAGGAGTACATTTGTGATTGTTGCATTAATTATGTCAGTTTGGTTCTTCCTCAATTATCATGTCCTTGTTATAATAATTTCCTCTAGTACTATAGGCTGACTCTATCATAAAGGAGATGCATGTATCCAACTTCTCACTGCATTAATATTTGAAGTAATATTATCCTTTCTCTTCCCTTTTTTGTCATCCATTTGATTTAATTAACCTCTTCTTTATACCAAAGAGGTCTAGAAGTTATTTCATCTGATCATCCAAATGGGATCGTTTGTTCCAACTTGTTCTTGTTAGTGAGGTCAAGAACGCCACCACCTTTTGAAGTAGCATGCACATGGCCTCAAGCCTAGAGGAAGAAGGTTTTTGACCTTTCGACAATTGGTACTCAATTTTCCTCTATGGCGAGCTTTCATGATCTTTTTGTGCAGTGCTCGATCGATTTCTTAAGCATTAGCATTAATTAGGGGTCGAAGCATTTTGAATTCCAAATAATGGATGAGCATTTTTGGAAAGAGTAAGACATAACACACATTGAATGCCCTAGATTCACACTTTTTGATAATTAATACATGTGTCATTGAATGTTGTAGAGTTCATACGCTTTCTTTTCTCTCTTCAAATTGGATCATCTAATTTAGACAATAAATTAGAGAGGATATTAATCCGTTTAATTATTTAATATCGGTGGCATCGAATGTTATAAGGGCCACACACTTTCTTTTTCTCTCTTAATTGGACTATCGAATTCGAATAACAAATTAGAGAGGATCTCAATCCGTCTAATTACATTTAATAAATCAAATTGATGAATACCTTTATGGAATAGAAAAACATTTAATTTACTTTTAATAGTTTATCATTCCTGTAATTTTTTTTAGGTGTTCATAGGGTCTAAACTGAGATTTTCAATTCCCTTTCAAACTGTGACAGTAGAGCATGTTTTAATTGATCCATTCTTAGGCTCCAACTATGAAAAGCTTTAAGGAATTTAAAAGTTTTAGAGAAAAGAACTAGGAAGAGCTAATTGATATATATGGAATGCTTTAAGCAAACCAAAGTCTTTCTTTTACTTGACGAGTTAAACTTCGATACTTTTAGTCATGGCTAAAGGTCCTTCTGTAAATTGTTCCTATCGAAATTCTATTCTGATAAATTCAACCAGTAATAATCCTATATTATATAAATCAATATCAATCCACAACGTCCTAATCTAATGATATCTTAATCAATTTCTTAAAAGATTTTCCTAGCACTAGGATCATTGTAATTTTTTAGACGGACACAACATGTGGACTCTATTGTAGGGCTCATCTTGTCTAAAATTTTACATGGACAATATTAAATAGTACAGGATCCACCTATTGCATGTATCTATCTCTCTTCAAATTACACTATATAATTTGATAAAAAAATTACAGAATATCATAATCCATTTTCCTGTGCTTGATTTTCTCATGTACAGTTGTCTTTTATGCAGCTTTCCAGGAATTAGGCAACCCAAAGAAGAAAATATTGTCCCAAAGTGTTTTTTTTTTTTTTTCTATTTCGGACGTTCTTTTTCTACTAATAACTTTTCAAACAGATCAACTCCAGAAAAGGACTGAGGAAGGTAACTCTAATTATCGGACATAAGTATCTAAAGGAGGAATTTTATTTGGATTATTTGAAGTAATTCATCCATTTTCTTCCTTTCTCCCAATTCTTTTGGGGTTGAAATAAAGTTATATTTTAATTGGCTTTCAATCTTCCATACCCAACAGAAAATTTAGCTTGCAATAAAATAAACTTTTAGGACAATCTAATATTACTCGGGTGAGTTTGATCTGCCAATGGCCATGAGTTTTTAGTTAACCTTTCGGGTAGTCTCAATTTAATTTACACCTAATTCTTGTACTTCAATGCATGCTACCATTAATTAATATATATTTTGTGGTTGAGTGCAACGTACTAGCCCCTTTCACTCTTTTCTCCAAAAGGATTAAGAAAAACCGTTGTTTGTTGCTTTTGCTGTCAAATCCTACTCTTAAGTTGGTGCAATTTGATCTAGCTAGGGGCTAGGTTTGGTCAACGGAAACTCCCAAAACCAATGACAGAAAATCTACTTTAACAATCTTCATTTGAGCAGGTGACCAAATCTGGATAGCTTCTACCCTTCATTTCTCCCTCCTTTCCTGCTATCTTTTCCTTTCTCACGCAAAAGAAACTATGTAGCGGGCACATCCTTCAAGTCGTGACACGTGTGCATCCCAAGCAAGCTAGCTACCCAAACAGCGTCCTTCCACATCAGTAGTAGTCTCTTTGTACTTATCAGCTTCGAATTCCTTTGCCCGGTTGCTTAAGCCTCTAACCTAACCGCAGAAGTCTTTGCCCTTTGGGCGCACGCGTGTCACGACTTCAACATATACGACCTTTGGAGTCAACTGAGAAAAACCATATTCAAAAAAGTTGGTAATAATGGAGGACAGCCAGACAGGCGGGTCCAAGTTAACACCTTAGAGAATATTTTACGATCAGCACAACCCAGGAAGTCAAGTGGCCTGTAGCCCTCTTTAATCTCCAGTACTGATCCCTGTCCCCTTTGACTGTAAGGAAATTCCCAAAGCACCGCCAGCGTTTATACGAGGAAGATCCGAAGATGGACACAATAATATTCCCTTTTGACAAATCGTAGTTCGTGTTGAGTTTTGGGATTCTGCGGGAATTAAAGTTGTTTTAAATATGATCCACATCGGATTCAGTTCAGCACTGGACTTTTCAGGGTCTAAGGCCAAGCCGGCAACCTAAGAACAAAGGGTCAAGTTCAACTTAAGATTAGCATGCGCGGAAGAAGAGATCGGATTCTTATTGTGTCGGGTCTAATCTCGTGCTCAAGTCTGACATTAAATGTGAAACCGGATATATATCCGTGTTGCATGCGAATAATTTCACTCAAATTGACTTTCTATACTATATATAACGATTTTTCTCACTCAAATATATGCAGTAATATTCCATGTTGTTAAAAGAATATTGTTGATTTAGTTGACACGATCAGTACGGCCGCTATACCACTCTACGTAGAGTATTATTAGTTCCAATAAAATAGGTTTGAGAAAAAGTGATGCAATCCAAGTGATGTAATACCCTAAATCCTATACATGATATATACCGACACAAAAAAACACTTATTTTAATGTCGCAACAAATAGCAAGTGGGACGATGCCTTTGGATTAATAGTTTATCAAAAAAGAACTCCTATTTTATGTTGAAACCTCATGCTCCACCGATTTCAGGCTGCATGTAGATGACGTACGTTGTATATATTTTTGGAGCACATGTTCTTGCATACGACCAAAATGGGAAACGGAAACTCCTTTAAAACGTGAAAGGGAAGAAAAACAAGAAAACAAAAGCACGAACACACCCCACCGTCTTATATCATGTGTACTTGAGAGTGCGTAGTGAGACAAGCTGGCCGTCCATGCCGGAGGCCCCGGCTTCCTATTCGTGACACTACAAGAAATATGGCCTTTAGCGACGAATTCATTAGCGACAGACCCAATTTCGTAGCTAAAAACTTATTTTTTGTGACAAAAAATTGTTTCGTTGCAAAAATACGTTTTTTTCAACAAATATAAAATTTCGTTGCTAGACGATGGTTTTAGCGACGACTTTATTAGCGACAAACCTAACGTGGTCGCTAAAAATATCTCATTTGCGACAAAAATATTATTTTGTCACTAAATACTTCAAACACATGTTTTTAGCGACCAAATTCTACATTTGTCACTAAAAGTGTTACCAACGACGAACTCAATTTTATCGCCAAAGTATTCTTTTATCAATTGCACCACTAAAAATTATGTCACTAAATACTTCAAACACGTTTGAAATGCTTTCTAGGGACACGAGTGACAAAGGACGGAAATTTACAACACTGCACGCGCGACCTTGCGCGACAATATTTTATACCATTCAATTTTGTGTCGCGCGCAAGGCCGCGCACACGACAAATGAATGATATAAATCATTCAAGGCCGCAGTAGTGGCCTTGAATGATTTATATCATTCATTAAAAAATTGAATGGTATAAAATATTGTAAAATGCATGTTGTAAATTTTCCTTTGTCACTCGTGTCCCTAGAAAGCATTTCAAACGTGTTTGAAGTATTTAGTGACATAATTTTTACAATTGATAAAAGAATACTTTGGCGATAAAATTGATTCGTCGTTGTAACACTTTTAGGACAAATTAAATTTGGTCGCTAAAAACATTGTTTGAAGTATTTAGTGACAAAATAATATTTTTGTCGCAAATGAGATATTTTTAGTACGTTATTTGTCGCTAATAAATCGTTAAAAATCTTAGCAACGAAATTTTATATTTGTTGAAAAAAACGTATTTTTGCAACGAAACAATTTTTTGTCACAAAAAATAAGTTTTTAGCTACGAAATTTTCCACTAAATTTTGAAATTTTCCCTCCATTTTATTTGGAAAAGCTCTATGCCGCTATGTATATTTTGTCTGAACAGAGTATTCGCTTATTTCTCTCCCTCTAGCGCTTATTCCTCTCTCAATTAACTCTATCCCGACAGTCATGGCCCCAGGCACTTCACTCAGACGAGGACAACAGATTGCTAGCCAAGAACTGAGAAGTACGGGGCGCAGTAGTGCTTCGCAGCCTCCTGTCCAAGCTCAACCCATAGCACCAGTGCTGTCTGCCGTAGATCCCGACACAAACCCCTGATGGCATGCAAATGGAGCTTCAAGAAACAGGTAAAAATTTAGCAAACCTTTTATATTTTAGGTTACCGTTTCCTGTGTTTAGATTGGTTCCCACGAGTTTAGCCTCTGTATATGTAATAAAACTTCTCCTTTATGGTGATGTGGGCAGTAACGTCTATTAAGAAACAGGGTCATGGAAAAGGCAAAAAGAACTATATTTGAGAAGCTTCAAAAGAGCGGTTGCATTGCTGTGGAGGTTCCTACTGGCGCAAGGAGACTGATAGGTGACAAAGGAACATTGTCGCTGTCAAGTTTTTGTATGCAGAACATTGCTTTTCTATTATTATGAGGCGTGTAGCCTGAGCACAGTTTTTGATTGTAGGATGTAAAATTATGTTTTAAAAAGTTTATACATTGTTTTCATCTCATTTTGCTGTTATAAGTCTAATGCTTTCCGGCATGAGAACAGAGCATGGATTTATACATTTCTCTGAGAGTGACCTTTTGTTTTGATTCTAATTTTGGTAGTTATTTGTTAATCTTTTTGCTTGATTTCTCTACTGTAAGTACAAAATGAATGAAAAATCGAAATTGCACATCTGTATTTGTTGATATACTCTGCACATCTGTATTTCCAGTGCCCCGCACGGCCTTGTGTGCAGGATGCGAGCAAAGGGGCTGGAATTTCCAGCACCGCACGCGAAATTCCAGCGCCCAGCCCCGTGTGCAGCCTTCAGTGCCCAGCCCCGCGTGGCCTTTAGGCCGAGCCTTGCGCGCAGGACGCACGCGGCCTTTAGGCCCAGCCTTGCGCACGCCATTTTTTTCGCGCAGGACACACGCAGCCTTCAGCGCCTAGCCCTGCGCATGTGGTCTTGCCCGCGGGACTCGCGTAGCCTTCAGTGCCCAGCCCCGCGCACGCGGCCTTGCCCGCGGGACTCGCTCGAGATTTATATATTATTAAATAATATAATATTTTTTTTATAGTTATTATGATATTACAAATATTAAAACATGTAATTCAAAAACTACGTAGAAAATGGTATCATAAATATAAAAATTATAAAAATAGATAAAATATCTTGCAACAACATAAAATAGCAGCCACAAACGTCTTGCAATAATATAAAATCATGTCGTTAAAATGTCAAATCTATAATCATGGTCATTACCAACGGTTTAGGCTTAGATATGCAACGAATTAAATTTGTTGTTTTAAACTTTCTGCGACAGAAATGGAACCAGAGAGAGGTAATAGCGACAGAATGGGGTGCACTCTCGCGACTTCAGTATTCGTTGCTCTTACCAAGTAAACAGCGACGGAGAGTAAAATATGTTGCCAGATACATGTAGTGACAACGTAAAAGCGACAGGGCTTCGACAGTTTTATAACTGTCACCTGTAAGTTGCAGCGACAAAAAATTGAGTTTTAGCGACATCCACCTAGCGCCGTTATACACCGATTTTCTTGTAGTGTGATTTGCTTGCCAATAGTTAATTACATATATGTTGTCTTATGAGACGGAGGAAAATACGGAGAAAAGAGCGAATAAGGGTGATATAACTCAATAATTATAAGAGAGAACTAGGATTGCGTCTATGAACACGTTTTTGACTTTATTGATAATCAAGGCTAAAGATATGATTTGAGTATCTAGGATTTATCGTTGTATTTTCAGTCCGATCAGTTTGTTCTCTAATTGAACAAGTTAGTCCGAACAAGATAGTGCATCAATTTCGCTCGTTACCCAAAACAAAAAAAAGTAAAGGTCGATCGAAATCATTTCAAAATTACTATCTCCATACTCCGCTAGTAGCTATATGCATGAGTTACAGGTACTTCTGTACAATATTTTGTATTCTAAAGGGAGTAACTAGTTAAATATACTTTGTTCTTAGAAAAATAAAACTTGTATTAATATATGTTAACTTAGACAATAATTAAGCAGATGCGTCTGGATTTTCTTGGCAATAGCACTTTAAATCTGTGGTCAAGTGGCCCATTGATTACTTCCAGTTATTTCGAGAATTTTGGCGGATTCGATTAGTTTTGTGATTCTAGATGGTCCAAAATCTGCTTGTTTCGTGCATTAGTATATTGGTGTCCCTTGGACTCTCTGAAGAGACCTCCCCAAGAAAAAATTAATATTACGTCGGTCAAGTGAATGTTTACTAAGTTTCCAAACATATATATCATATTATTTTATACCTAATTGGGGTTCCCATGTCATTAACCACTCTCTCGATCGAAAATATATATGTATAATTAATATATATAAATGCTTTCATATGAGTATAAACCATGTAAACGCGAGCTAGCCACCAACCCATATACTCAACAAAACTGCAAGGAGATATAGATAATATATTAGCTTGAAATTTTAAACGATGAAAGAGTCAAATGACTTAATTATCTTTTAAAGTTGGACACCCCTCCATCAGTGTACCAGCTGGCTTATGACTGAAGAACTTTATTTTAAATATTTGATTCTGACCAAAATATTCATTTTATTGTCAACTATGGTATAATTAAGAGTTTGACCTAATAAGTCATATTAAATAAAATGAGGGTTTTGTCCAAATGGTAGATTTTTTTTTTTTTGAATTTTTCTTCTTTTATAAGAAGAAACTCCAATGACTCTATCTCTTTTTGAGTATAAACCCTGAATATACGAAACTACTCTGGAAACATGCATGCGTGTCAAATAAACACTGGTACAGCTTGAAGATTATTGAGATATTCTAATCTAGAACCGAAAGTTTTACATGCCAGATCCCTGATTCATCTTAATAGACCGACCTTGCTGTCAGTGGTGGAGCTAGGATTTTCCTATTGGGAGGAGGGTCAAACTAATTAAATAATATTATTAAAAATGAAATTCAAATATTATAAGATATAAAAAATTTTCAACAATATTTTGTTATAAGTTAACCTTGATTTAGAACTAAAAACAGGTATACAAAAATTTATTTTATCTACTTGATTGTAGATATACTCAAAAAAAGTATAGAAAAGCATACTGATTTCACTACAAGAAATTTGGGCTTTTGGGACGGAGGGAAAGCATTCCAAAAGCTCAAAAAATCGTCCCAAAAGAGCTTTTGGGATGGTTTATGGCGTCCCAAAGCGCCGTCCCAATAGCCGCGTCCCAAAAGGTTTTCTGGGACGCTAAACCCGCACCTGTCCCAAATTCTGACAGTCCGAACTAAAAATATCATAGTTTGGACTAAAGGTCTGAATCCATCCCAAAAGATTCACTTCCAGAGATCCGCGTCTGAACAACAAACCAGTTTGGACTACTATCAAACGGGTAAACAGTTTGGACATGGATAGACCAAACCCAAACTTAGTCCGAACTTTCGATAGTCCGAATACTTATAAACGAGTTCGAACTTACATAAGTCCGAACCAACATTCAGTTCAAACCCGTATAAATTCGTCAGAACTTAATGTAAGTGCCAACATTAAAACCGAAGTCCGAACTAACAATGGTTCGAACCCGTAAAACTTAGTCCGAACTATTATGAAGTTTCAACTGCTCGAGTTTAGTGCGAACTGAAAACAAAGTTTGAACGGCTCAAAGTACAGTTCGGACTACTCCGTGTTTGGACTAATGTTCGAACTTAGTAT
Organism: Morella rubra; assembly: GCA_003952965.2. Taxonomy (NCBI): domain Eukaryota; kingdom Viridiplantae; phylum Streptophyta; class Magnoliopsida; order Fagales; family Myricaceae; genus Morella; species Morella rubra. Next base: position 16,209,329 of record CM025851.1, on the reverse strand, counting down.
ATACTGGTTGTAACTAATAAAATGACATTGGAAATTAGTGAGTTTGGACTTGTAGAGTTTCGGTTCGAACGTTATAATTTTAGTCCGAACCACTGGTTATCGGACTCGATAGAAGTCAGTTCAAACTTATATTATATAAGTCTCAACTAGGACCTGTAATTTTATACATGTTCGAACTTGGAAAACGTAGTTTCGAAATGAGACCTGTAATTTATGCAGAATCTCAAAAAATTAAAATCAAAATACCTCAATAAACCCATACATAAATGTGCTACAATAGATTACAAAATACTATCATCCATACAAGAAATCAATACAGGTCTTCATAAGTCAAAGTTACAAAAATAACATCATTCTCCAAATGTTAAACATTGTTTATAATGTAATGGTACTAGGCAAACATAAATCTAAAATAACATATGTCCAAAATAAGCATCAATCTAAACTAACATAAGTCCAAAACAATATAAGTCACATTGTCCAACAATGGATATGGGAATAGGGTTTACAAACCGCGGGAGGAGTTTGCCATGAAATCATTCATGCGCTCCCTCATTTCCTTCATCAATCTGTCCTCAAACTACTTCATTTCTTGGTGTCGCTCAGTTCGCATGCGCTCCATCTCTGCTTCCTGCTCTATTCTCATCTGCTCTACCTCAACTTCCCGTTCTCGCTTTCAATCTATCTATCTCCAGCTGTGCCTCTCTTAATTGTCACGCTATACTGGTGAATGATGAACCCGAGGTTCTTGGAGGCTTCACTGCTTACCCCAACCCCCTCACATAACCAGGCTTTGGGCCTAGGACCTGATGGAGGATATCAATGTCGGTGTAGGACCTCCCATCTGAGATAACTTGCTCTTGCAATTCCCTCATCTTTTCCTGCAAAAAAAGTGTCATAAGATGAATCATTAATATTAATATTACATTCATTTGATATATATATATATATATATATATATATATATATATATATATATATATATGTCCAATTATAATATGTGACAAATGAAAAGGACTTTACAAGTGCTAGCTGTAGTAAATCCAGCAGCATAACGGCTATAATAGGGACTATTCTTGAGTACAAAAATGCCATATAGCTACCAACACAAGCAACAAAGTATTCCAATAACTTCGAGAGAACCACTACAATCAAGTGCCAACACAATTACCAACCAACAGATCTATTACCAAGTACAACCACCTAGGATGACAATGACTATTAACAGTTTGAAAAAAAAACCATACCAAATGGGTCAATGTAAGTGTACTCACATGATTGTCCTTAGCAACATCAGACAACCAGTCCCCATTTTTTCGCTTATGGGATGCAGCATACAATTTAGTAGGCCCAATCTCTGAAGTTACAGAGGGGAAAATTTCCTAAAGAATTACGTAACAAGTTAGTAATGAAGTAAATAAACATAGTAATATACAAGTAAGAATTATATCACTTACCAACACTTTTTGATATCGAGTAAACGTCCTTGTACCCACTGTGTGGAAAACCGTCAAGCCTTTTCTATTTTTAGTGTTTACTTTACACTTTTCCTAGAAACAATTTCATGATAAATGGTTAAATGCGTTTGAAATTACTAATTGTACTAAAAAATATACATGTACCTCATATTTTAGATCAGCAAACATGTTGCACAATTTTGCCCAGGTATCTTCATCTATGTTTCGATGGGAGTGTCGAACAACCACTTCCTTATTCCCTCTCACTTCCTTATAAGTTCGAAAAGCATGTTCTGACTTCAGAGTAAATGTTTAAACATACGTGACACAAGTTCCAACAATAATCTCATCAGTTCCCACCATATATCTCATGCAATAGAATTCAGTTTGAACAATATATCAGGAGTTGACAGAGTTGCAAAGCACAATTATAACAGATAAATATTCAGTTCGAACTAATATAAATAAGTTTTAACAGACAAATATTCAGTTCGGACCAATATAAATATGTTTCAATAGACAAATATGCAGTTCGAACTACAGCGGACAGACCCAAATTCTGCAGAAACCCAACGACTCAACAGCCATAACAAGGACCCCCAACCACGAAATAACAAGTTGGAAGCATATAAAAGACATAAGGATTTCATCTAGAGACCAAACCTGGACGGGGATTTCAACAAATCATATAATTTCTTGAGGTTTCTTCCTAAAATAGCTTATACAAAATTAATCTTCGAATCAACAATATTCAAAGGAGAGGAGAAATGGAAACTGAAGTATATGTGAAACGAACATACCTCAATGGAACTTCTGACCGGAGCTTGGCCAGAAACAACCTCCCCAAATGCCCTCACACCCACGCTCACCCACAATGCCTTAAACTCACAAAACTCACGAATATATCGAGATCTTCTGAGCCATCCAAGTCCCTAATCTTCCCATAAATTCGATTACAATATTCTCTTCGGTGTTCTCCTCGGTCACCACAACCCTAGAATCTCCCTTGCCCAACCTAAAGTTTCCCTTCTGTTCAGCAGCTTCGTGCACAAATTGGTTTGCACGAAGCTGCTAAGCTTTTTTTTAAGTCTGTGTTCCAAGTTCGAACTAGAATATTTAAGTTCGGACTAAACTAGTAAGTTGGATGACACCATTTGGTTCCCATTCGTTCATGTTCGAACTGACCTCACCTCGTTCATACTTACATAATCTATGGTCCAACTTAAAAAACCCGAGAGATGATATTTGAGCAATCATTTGAAACTCAAACAAAATATTTTTTTTTGGCCTCCACTCAGACGAAATATATGTTCCTACTAGACATATATATGGTTGAGAGTGTATATATATTGATCCGAACTACTTATTACGATTAGTTCAGAATTTTTCTCAACTTAGTTCGCACAGGACATTACGAAGACGTAACTTGTATTTGTCCCAATTGGAACGTAATATTCGCAGTTCGAACGTTAAACAGACTACAATCATTTAAAAAACACGTACCAATTTATAATTCAATAACAATTTGATTAACACTTTCTAATGATGAAAATAATGTTAACAAAACATGGTAGGTACATCAATTTGAGTTAGCACTCTTAACACCTTAGAGTGTAACACATATTAACACACGTACTACACTTATTACTAATGTGCCAACTCTAACATACATTTGCTTAACACGTCTTGCACATATATACTAATGTGCTCATAATATCAGTAGGTTGTTAAACTGTATTAAACACATTCTAACAAAATGAGTTTATTACATATTAACTTACATGTGCTACACTCATTATTAATGTTCTCAAGTTACCATAATGATCTTCATCACTTCATTGGTGTACATATGATCATAACATGGTAAGTACATGAAATAAAGATGACATTTAACACACATTAATGTACATGTAATAAAAATATGGTAGGTACATCGTAAAAGCATAATGAGTTTAACACACATTACCATAATGAGAAATCCAATGTGAATATATAGTTCGCACTAGCATATATTCGTTCGCACTAACAACAGATATGTTCAAACTAACATAAGGCCGTTCGCACTTACCTATACCAATTCAAACTGAAAATGCCAGGAAACAAAATTTGCGCGGTCACATGAAAGTCAAATGAAATACATGTTCAAACTCGAATATATAAACGTGTGAACTCAATATACCTAAGTTTGGATGAGAACATATAAGTTCGCACGTGGAATGACTGTCATGGCATATTAAAGTGATTAGAGTGGTCCAAACTAAGGTATCCTCAGTTCGAACTAGTTCACGTAACATCGTTTTGATGTTTTAATTTCAACTTAAAATGTTCATTTTAACATGGCTAGAAAAAGCCCGCGAAAATTAAAATTTGAAGTTCGAACTAGGTACAGAATTCATGTGACTTAGTTCGAACCTCAGGAAAACGAGTCCAAACCCATAAAACAGAAGTTTGAACTAGTAAGTACGACGTCGTTTTTATATTTACTTCCATATAAAAATGTGAACTTTAACATGGCGGAGGAATCCCGCGGAAAAAAAATTTGAAAGTGCGAACTAGTAAAATTAGTGGTCAGAACTTTCCGTCTATTCAAACTAAATTATCAACGTCTGAACTGTGCTGTAGTTTGAACTCTAACTCTGTTATTGTTCAAACTTTAGAAATGTTAGTTGGCACCGAAAGTTTCAAATGCACACTGAGTTATAGTAAGTGCAGACTTAAATTTTTCAGTTGAAACCGAGTTCACTCTAGTTTCACTCAAACTCTCACAATATTTTAGTGTTTAAAATTTTTATGTGTTCATTGGTTAAAATTGTATGTTTTGCAAAAATTATTCTTGGCTTCTTGGGTTATATAAAGTTCCATTAATATCTTTTTGCCTTGAACGCTTTCATTTGATAACGTAACTTAATTAAAAAAAAAAGAGACATAAACATAAAAATTAGTACAAACCAGCAAGATAAACATAAAGATAACAATTGTCCATAAAAAAAATGTTCATAAAGAAGTGTCCATTATATCCAAAATAAATACAAAACTAACAAAATAAACATATCAAAGTGTCAAAAATAACATTATCCCAAAATAAGTACATAACCCAAAAGAAGAAATAAAATAAAAATTGGACTACTAAAGTGAATCAACCGTCCTCTGCATCGCATCGACCGAACCGCTAAGGCGCTCGACCTTGTTCCCGAACTAATCTATCCTGTCCTGCTGTAGGTTAAACCTCTATCTAATGAGATCCTCAAGCCGACCGAAGCGTTCAAAAAGCTCGGTGCCTTGGCGGGTCGAGCTTCACTCTCTCGAAGCTCGCCTCACTGGTGCACCGGCGAGGGTCAATATAGTATGAGACTATCAAGTGTAGCATTCTGAAGAAGTCCGTCATGACACTATGAGGGATGTTTGGCAAGTGGTCTGGGACTTCCTCCATCCCAGTCAGCAACTTGTACAGCTCACTATTAGATAGCATCAGACGGTCAGCTATCTCCTCCACTCGGTCGGGGTATGAAGGGCTCTCAGGTCGGGCAATACCCAAAAATTCTCTGATCTTGTCAGCCTAGAATGTAACCGACACCCCCCTCAGGGTGATGTCGTACGATGCCTGCAAACAAAGAAAGATGCTAGAAAAAAATATCCATCCACATGTGTGTATCCACTAACATAGTTAGAACTTACCATTTTGTAGTTCGCACTACAATAACTTTAGTTAACACTGTTATCCCAATTATACAAGTTTCAATTGATATTTTTGAAGTTCGAAAGGAATTGACGCATTTAATGAAGGGTCACATCACATCGCATCGATCTGCTCTGCCTGAATCGTTTGAACTAGGATATACCTAGTTTGGACAAGTTTAAATAAATCAAATTTTAGACAGGTGTCGAACAAGGGGAATTTAACAGTCAAATGCCACATTAGTTCGCACCTACAAAAGTAAAGTTTGCACTAGTCTGGTTAGTGTCAACTTGATATTTTTTAGTCCCAACTTGTACATTATTAGAACGTTTGTTTCCTGTCCCAAAAGTGTAGTCGGAACATTATTATAATTAGTGCGAACTTGTTTCTTTAGAAACCGTCCCAAAACCATAGTTCGAACAACCATATATTAGTCCAAACTCGAAGTATTTTTGGGATGGAATGTTGCCATCCCAAAGTTTTTCCCGCCATGTTCCCGCCAGTTTATTTGGGACGGATTCTGAGCATCCGTCCCAAAAACCTAATCTTTAGGGACAGAAAAAGGTACCCGTCCCTAAAGATATTCTTTGACACCCCTTTTGGGAAGACATCGTTGTTGCGTCCCAAAAGGGCCCTTTTAGGAACGGTTTTGTGGGCGTCCCAAACAAAATCTGTCCCAAAAGGCCAAAATTCTTGTAGTGAATTTCCTATTACAGTCCACAAAAATATATCTTATCTAAATATACTAAAAAAAGAGGACACAAAAGCATACTAATTTCCTATTACAAAGCAACTTGATGATTCTTTAAAGAGTTGAAATCATCTATTAACATTTCTATGCTAACTTTTGCAGCAATTTCTTGCTCAATATAAATAACCAAAGAATTTGCAAGAAATTCATCTTCCATCTTGTTGCGAAGTCTTGTTTTAATGATTTTCATGGCTGAAAAAACTCGCTTTGTAGTAGCTGTTGAAACTGAAAGAGTTAACACGAGACGAATCAATCTATCAATCAAATGGAAAAATTTTGACCTTCTTGTTTCCACCAATTTTCGGTATTACTCGAAAATTGTAGACAAACTTTTGAAATCGGGATTGTGAGACACATCACACTTTAAGGTTTGCAATTGATATCTCAACTGAATCTTTTCTTGCTCTGTAAAATCTTCATGGTAAAATTTGTCAACAAGTCTACAAATATCATCAATATTGAAGAAGTTAGATGCATTCTTAGGATCCAAAGTTAGATCTATTGTAAATGTGTTGGACTTTAATTTGGGAAACTAAATAGAAATATCAAAATTTTGGAGGGGCCAATTGTAAATTTTTTCAGTCAAGCCTCTAAATATATATACTAAAAAAATTTTCACAAAATTTTTGTAGGGGCCACGGCCCCCCCTCGCTCCGCCCTACTTGCTGTTTTAGAATATTGTATAGCCATTTGAAACTTCCATACTTCAACTGCACGGAAGAGAGATCTTTGGTCAACCTAAAAGTGTACTAAAGAACTAAAAGGCTAGGAGATCAAGCAAATTATATATGGTATGCAAAAGTATACTAAAGAAATATTGGAAGGCTAGGAGAATACGAAGCCAATTATGGTATGCTGATCATAGCAGTAGCTAGAGGAAGGCCATGTGATGGGATAAACTAGAGTTTTTTCTTTTCCATGTGAACTGCAGAAAACTAATAACTAAAAAAGAAAGCAGACTTTACTCCATATATACATACATTTTTTAAGTATACGCATGCTGTAAATGTGGAATTATACCATCTGATCAAGTGAAGCAAGCCATATGGTACCGGGTTAGAAGTATAAACGTTTAGAACTAAGACAAAGAGTCTTTCTTTCTTTCCTTTGACAAGTGAGATTATTCCTAATTAAGGAGAGGGAAAAGATAAGGATACTGATCAAGGGGGAGGCCGTCTATTTCATGATCCACATATATATATACCCATATCATGCATCTAAATTTTGGGAATCCCTACCAGGCTGCCACCTTACGAGTACAAGGAAGAAACATAGAAATGACACCCACGTTTACCATTTCTTCCCGACCATCAAACGCGTGAACAAGCATACGCGGATGGATTATTATAAAATTCAGACAATATATAGTAATGCTTAGTCTCAAAGTCTACGTATGTGTCAGATAGTACTATGCTGTCAATTGTCCCGTATCACTCGATGGTCCGACAGAATGGGATTTGCATGATTCCATTAAAAAAAAAATCACATAAAAAATAAGAAAAATTGTCCGACCCACAAATTACATCATTTTTATCGAATAACTCAGAAATAACCCTTCTAGTGGTGACCTAACAGTAGGCAGTCAGTCGAAAACATAGATTTGAAGCTTGTCAATCCTCACTATTAGCTTTAGAGGCTTCACGCCATGCAGCAAGGGAGGGAGGGCGAGAGGGCCCTAAGGCCCCCAACAGCTCTGAGAAATTAAACTTTTATGTGGGTGGTTCCCTTTAGTACTACTTGTCTCTCAAAACTTTATTTTCAGTCCCAACAGTTCGGGCTTTGGCATCTCAATAAACTGTTTCTACCTAATTTGTTTCTGCATATAACTACACATGTTCGGATCTAAGTGGGTTGGGACAATGATACTAACAATGAGTTCTTTTTTGGTTAAGAAAAAAAAAACTCATAAAAAAATGGAATTACCGTCTAATTAGAATTTTTACACAACTACAGGGTGGTATATCGTGGAGGCTTGTGAATAGCTTTTGGCGTGTTGAAGTCCAAAAAAAGCGCCACAGAAACCATTTCAAGTCAGCACCAACACGTATTATTCTCTCACTCTGATCAATCTTTTCAAAGCGTGGATCATCTCGTGTTTCGTGGGAAGCTTCATGCGTACTATACATAATACAAGACAAATTCCCCCCCCCCCCCAATTTGATTTGCATGGAAAATCAGTTTCTCATTAGAACCACACGAAGGCAACTACCCTCTCACCACGCTCTAAGATCAGCAAAGGATATATATGTTCATATATATACGTGGAAAATATTTTTAAGCACCCGCAAAGAACTCTTCACTCCGCTTCCACACGTGGATTAATGCTTGCTTGATGACCTGAGTGGCAGGGACGCAAGCAATTACGCATGTTGACCAACATGATCAACAAGAAAAAATTCTGTAAGGGCGGGGGTTCACTTTTCCAAGCATTTGAAGTTTGAAGGGGACTTTTCCAATTAATCCAACTCCCCCTGCCTATAAATACCACAATATTCTCTCCGTTTGCTTCCCACTGCACTAGCTAGCCATAGAATTCAGCAATATCAATATTTTCCTCGGTAAAAAGCTAGCTTTAGGAAAACAGTGAAAATGTTGTCTAAGATCGCAACCAATGACCGGCATGGTGAGAATTCTCCTTACTTCGATGGGTGGAAGGCATATGATCAGAACCCTTACCACCCTACGAACAATCGTGATGGCGTCATCCAGATGGGTCTTGCAGAAAATCAGGTTTGGTGGAGGCCGATGTTTTGCTTTCACTGTTTCTTACATCTCACTCATGACAATGCACGCTAGCGTACAAACTAAATATATATTCTTTGTTTGAATATGCTTCAGCTCTGCTTTGATTTGATTGAAAAGTGGACTAGGAAAAATCCTACCGCTTCCATTTGCACAGCGGAAGGAGTCCATGATTTCAAGAATATTGCAATCTTTCAGGATTACCACGGCTTGCCGGAGTTCAGACAAGTATGAAACTTATTCTTTAACTTTGTAGAAGGATATTACGATGTTAAAACGTATATATATAATATCAAGTAAAAATGCCACCCTTGACGAAAATATGTGTTCTAATTATTTTTTCAGGCTGTGGCGAGCTTTATGGGGAGAGTCAGAGGTGGTAGGGTCACCTTTGATCCAGACCGCATAGTCATGAGTGGTGGAGCTACAGGAGCAAACGAGCTAATCATGTTCTGTTTGGCGGATCCCGGCGATGCTTTTCTTGTACCCACACCTTATTATCCAGCGTAAGGACATTCTCTAATTTTCCATTCACTATCGAGTCTAAAAACAAAGTTGTATGATATATGTGGTCTCCTATGTATCGAGTCTAATTATTTTTTCTAAGGAAGGAAATATTTTTCCGTGAGAAGGAAAAAAAATGCAGAGAGCGTTTAGGTCCATAGCCTACAAACTAGGGGAGCATGATGCCACACCCACACCTTCACGCTAGAATCAAGAGAAAAACTATAAGTCTGTTCACTAGCCACTCCTACAGGCAGAGCACAGCCAGCTCTAAGAGAAGGAGCAACCAACGTGTGTAGCTGCAGGAGCCAGAGAAACAACCTGCAAGCCTGCACAGCAACCCGATATGACTAGCAACATTCGGCTTTCATGCCAGCCACAAGAGATTATATTCCAAAGCAACCACAAATTCAACTAGTCAAAAAGTTCCTCCATCGAGTAGCCTTCCCCTACACCTATAGGATAGTACACACAGTCCAAGTAAGGGGCCGTCGTGTCTATAGTAGCAAAACCGAAACGGGCTGCCTTACTCCTACAGCCCATTTCCCGCGAACCGCCCCCCATCTCCTTCCATGCTCCAGCTCTAACTCCTCTCCCGAGAGTCCGAGACGGTCTTTACCCCTGTTATTCCCTCTGTTTCCCCGTCCTCTCCCTGACCCTCGTAATGGGAGACACCCAGTTGATAAGCTCTGCGTGAATGATATATGTGGCTCTCCTATGTATCGAGTCTAATTATTTTTTCTAAGGAAGGAAATATTTTTCCGTGAGAAGGAAAAAAAATGCAGAGAGCGTTTAGGTCCATAGCCTACAAACTAGGGGAGCATGATGCCACACCCACACCTTCACGCTAGAATCAAGAGAAAAACTATAAGTCTGTTCACTAGCCACTCCTACAGGCAGAGCACAGCCAGCTCTAAGAGAAGGAGCAACCAACGTGTGTAGCTGCAGGAGCCAGAGAAACAACCTGCAAGCCTGCACAGCAACCCGATATGACTAGCAACATTCGGCTTTCATGCCAGCCACAAGAGATTATATTCCAAAGCAACCACAAATTCAACTAGTCAAAAAGTTCCTCCATCGAGTATAGCAACAGCCTTCCAGGCCTAGCAGTTTGCCGGCCTATAGGATAGTACACACAGTAGGAAACCCAAGTAAGGGGCCGTCGTGTCTATAGTAGCAAAACCGAAACGGGCTGCCTTACTCCTACAGCCCATTTCCCGCGAACCGCCCCCCATCTCCTTCCATGCTCCAGCTCTAACTCCTCTCCCGAGAGTCCGAGACGGTCTTTACCCCTGTTATTCCCTCTGTTTCCCCGTCCTCTCCCTGACCCTCGTAATGGGAGACACCCAGTTGATAATCCGTTCGCTTGGTGTTGGCTCTGCGACTTTTGAAGTGTTGTTTCAGAGCTTCAGTCTGCTAGCTAAGGGGAAGAACATTGCTACTACCATGCTCTGGTATTTAGTGTATGCGATTCTCATTTGTTTCTTTCTATCTAGACTGAATTTTGCCATTTCTTCAGTCCCTTTTCGTTGAGTTTTCCACAAAACTTAATCTCTCTTTCTCTCATACAACTGGAAGAGTTTTTTTGATGAATTACAAGAGAGGATAATAGAGAGTTAGATAGTTAGAAAACGTAACTGAAGTTGTTAACTAAGTTGAGAGTTAGTTTGATAAGTTAGTTTTTACTCTAGCTTTATTACGTCTATATATATAGACAGATGTACTCAGTTTATAATATACGAATACACATTTTTCCCATTCATCTCTGATAGAGGAATTCAAAAGGATCCAAGTCATGATCTTGACCACGTGGTTCTGAACATATGTGGATTTTACCAAACATATATGACTTGTCGATTGAGGCTGGTGGCAAAGTCTAGCTTGAAGGCGTAGTGTTAAAGTTTTTTGTTTCGAAATTGATTTCTTCCTGATCACCCACTATGCAATTTTCCAGAAAATAAGGAAAAAAGCTTTCTAAATTGACCACACACGGGTCAATTGCTGTATTATTCAATTATTCGGCCGAGTCGTAAGGTCAAATGCCTCACTACCAACTTACAGAGGTCAATTAAACTCTTAGCCGTGTATATTTAGAAGTCAAAAATAAAATTATAAGTTTCGTCAAACACATACTAAGACTGATTTCTGTCATCTGTATTAGTCAGTAAAACACATAATATTTTATTTTTAACTTCAAAATAGCCATTAATTTCTTAACAATAATGTCCATTCCAAGCCTCATACGGTGATTCCAGACAGATTAGCCTAATGCAAATCAACTGCAGTGTATACAGTTGGATGTTGACAAAGTCCGTATCATGTACTCCTGTCCTCAATATTCCAAATTGTCTAAAGAGTCTAAGCTCAAATAATACAGATGTCAAAAATTCTTCCAGTCAGCCTTAATTTTTCAGCACTATTCAACCTTAATACATGCTTATGATTCTGTATTTACTCTTGAAGTGAATGTTACTTAACCAACTCTTTGGATTTTGAAGTTCATGCCAAATGTGTTACATTTATTTCACAAATTTCACTCGAGCAATTCGCTTCTGATTTGCAGATTTGACCGCGACTGCGGGTGGCGAACTGGAGTGCAGATACTTCCTGTTAACTGTGACAGCTCCAACGAGTTCAAAATAACAAAAGCAGCACTAGAAGCGGCATACGAGAAGGCCCAAGAAGACGGCATCAACGTGAAGGGCTTGCTCATTGCAAATCCTTCGAACCCCCTGGGCAACGTGTTAGACAGAGAGACATTAAGAAGCCTAGTGAGCTTCGTTAATGAAAAGAACATCCATTTGGTTTGCGACGAAATATATGCAGCCACTGTCTTCAGCTCTCCGAGTTTCATAAGCATTTCAGAAATTGTAACTGAAATGGAATGCAACCGGGATCTCATTCACATCGTTTATAGCTTGTCTAAGGACATGGGTCTCCCTGGCTTTAGGGTGGGCGTAGTTTACTCTTACAATGATGCGGCGGTGAGCTGTGGCCGCAAAATGTCAAGCTTTGGATTGGTTTCCTCACAAACTCAACATCTACTTGCGTCCATGCTTTTAGACGAGGAGTTTGTTGGGAACTTTCTCGTTGAGAGCTCGAAGAGGCTAGCGAAGAGGCATCACATGTTCACCGAGGGACTTGAGCAAGTGGGGATTTCTTGTTTAAAGAGCAATGCTGGCCTTTTTTTTTGGATGGATTTACGTCGGCTCCTTAAGGAACAAACAGTCGAGGGTGAGATGGCACTTTGGCGCGTGATTATCAATAAGGTGAAGCTCAATGTTTCCCCAGGCTCTTCGTTCCACTGCTCAGAACCCGGTTGGTTTAGGGTTTGCTTCGCAAATATGGACGATGAGACAGTGGAGGTTGCACTTAAAAGAATCCGAGAATTTGTTGGTGAAAAAGATGAAGCAAAGCCGGCGCAGGTCAAGACTAAGCGTTTGCCAAACAAACTTCAGCTTCAGCTTAGCTTCTCCGCTCGGAGATACGATGAGAGTGTTTTGTCACCTCACGTGATGTCCCCTCATTCACCAGTTCCTCTCTCCCCTCTTGTCCGAGCAAGGAATTAAGAGACAAACAGTCCACGTACGGTTAAATTTTTAATGCTTTTCTCAAACCTATGAGGATAGATATTAGGAAATAATCTGATCGTATTGCAGGCAGCGACGGTATATTTTCCATGTTAGAAAACTTACTATTCTTAGGTAAATTCATACCAGGTAAATTTACCCGAGTGTGTACTTAGCTTCTCCACACTTCATTTTATTCATTGTATTAAGTTCTGAAGTTGGAGTGTAAAATGTTGTTTAAGTATTATTATTTCTTTCGGCGGCTGGAAAGGTCACCGGCTGATCGAGGGGAGTTCGTCTGTTTCCTATCTGCAAAATGTTTTTAAATGTATATGATATAATTTTATTTTAGGTTAAAGATATGGTCCGACTCCGGAGCTAACGCGCGCCTGAGGATGACGTAGAAACTGGAGTAGCAAGTATATATATATATGATATGATCCCCCTTCTATTAATGGGTTGGTGGCTTGGTGCAGAAAAAATAAAAGATTAATTAGTTGAATTCGTGATCGTAAAACGCCAATGATCATGACATCAATGACACAGGTTGCAGCCATTGGGTTCGGTAGCACCATGAATCTTATAAACAGAAAATGAATGAATTAGCATGACATCCAAAGACGGGCCATCACTCGGGCTCGGAAGTAATTAATATATACGTGCAGTATTATATGGGCACGCCGTGTGCGTGCATATTTCGTCACCGTGACTCAAATTGAGAAAACTCCGACTCATGCTTGATCCGAAGGCCAATATTCGATGGCGATGATGTTGATAGCACACTCCCTAATAGCCCATTCCTAATACTTTAAAGATATATACGTGTCATGAGTAGGTACGTGTGACGTTCGTGAACAGGACCTAATTATAAGGCAAAAACTTCTAATTAATAATATAGTCTTTTTTCTACAGGTTTTCTTTTATCGAGACAAAGGGTATAATGTGGCTTCCTATCTCTGCACTAAGTCTCTTAACTTCTGTTAGAAACTGTTGCTCATGTTGTTGTCTCGTAAACCCAATTATCTTTTCCCCTCTTCGGTCTGTTGTGTGCAAGAAATTATATGCCGGTCGGTGTCATTGTTAGAAGGTATCACCATTTTCACCAAACTCGATCAGGTGGCAGAAGGCAATTGGCAGCTGGAGAGAGATCAATATCTTCATTTTTTTTTTTCTAGAGAGATCAATATCTTCATGAAGTTATATGTGCACCAAAACGGGTTGTGCACTCTGAAGTCATTTTCACCTAGCCGATCGACCGAGGAGACATATACCTGACCCACCATCGACATTATTTTGCATATAAATGGCTGCCTGGTGGTGATCTTACCTTCTTTTGTCTAATTCGATCTCAGACAAACCGACCTAATTTGATCTTTGAGACCTCTTTGGATTGGGATATAAAATTATGGCAATCAAAATCTTGCTTCTTAACTCAGCTAGCATGCAGAAGTACTTGACTTTTTTAACTTCACTTGCCGTCCTGGGAACGTCTGTCCTATTGTGATGCTGACGGTAGTGAGCTGCGAGCATCATTGGCCGGGGCCACGTATTTAACAATCTTGTGAACAGATTACATGCAAAATCGTATAAAGTCATAGGACAGCTTCCACCCGAGTTCTAAACTAGCTCAGAGGTTGAGGGCCGGGAAAGTGCGGAGCACTTGGATTCTGGAGTGACCAAGTGCATTCACTTAATTAATTAAGAGTCCATTATAATTTAGATATATAGTAATAATATTGATATAATCATTATCTTTTACTACAACGATAGTACAATGGTTGGCTTGATGTACTAGCTCGCGTGCTGCTAGCGAGACTTAAATTAAGGCCTATTAGTTGGAGAAAATAAAAAACTGAACCAGTCCGAAATCTCTCTTTCAAATTTTTTACCCACAAGAATTTCCTAACTCCTATCATGTCGCTATATATATATATATATACATATAATAGTACGTAGTTCGCCAAAATAAACTTTACAAATTGGGTCCCCTCTAATGTAATATTCCTTGTGTTTTTGGTTTTCGGGGTTAGTTGAATTGATCATTTGAGTTTTCCCGAGGAAAAAAGAGAGAGAAGAAAACAGTGCTTTTCTGCAATACTATAAGTAAACCTATACGATCTGGTGGAACATTTAGAAATTAATGAGCATTCCCATCAAAATTGAAGCTACAAGGAAGATATCAATGTAACAATTAATTCACCTAGTAGATGCTTAGCAACCTCGGAAGCTATTAGCTAGCCTAGTTTCATTTGGTACAATTAAATTAAACAATTGCATAATTCCTAAATTTCTATTTCTAAAGTTTTATCCCAAGCAAATTTAATATTTCATAGCTAGCTCCTAGGTCCTGGAATTAGTCCATCGAAACAAACTTATAAAATTGGGTTCCGGCCTGCATCATTTAATTGGGATCCCGAAATTCAAATTAGTGTAGAAAATGATATATTGGGTAATTTGATCAGCACTTAACAAACCCTGCATTTAACGACATGTTCGCAGTTAGGAATTTTTAGAAAATCTTTGCATGTTGTGAAAATTTTGATATATCTCCGTGAGATGTTGGAAAATATTTGAGTTTTCTGGGTTAATAAAAAATTAAATAAATAGATAATTTGAGTAAATTTTTTGTATTTATTGTAATTTTAAAGAGATGATGTGATATAGAAGGAAATTTTAAAGTTTTATATTTTTTAATTTTTGAAATTATAATAAAAAGAAAAAGAAAATTGTTGTGGACCTCTTTTGATATGAAAGCTGAAAAAGTTAAAACTTTTGAGTAACAGAAATTTTTTTAAAATAATTTTTTACAATTATTTTTACAAACTCTAACAATTTCTAATTATAAATTTTAATATCTTTTTATTAACTTCAATATATTTATCATTCATTTTAATAGAATTTACGCTGTCTTAAAAAAAAAAATTACCCATCTAAACAAAACAAAAAAATCTCAATTTTTTTTTAAAAAAACAAAATCTCACTTTCTTTTTTTTATAGCAAAATCTCACTTTGAAAACATGATTTCATTAGTTTGTATTTTGTACTACTCTCCTGTCTATACTGCAACGCCAGCCACTTTGTTTCTAAATTTACCTTGTGATAATTGCCCCGGGATTTGCCAAATTCTATAAATGCTTCATTGATGTGCTTGTTTAAGCTGCTAGTGCTGTCGTGTCCAATCACTCATCTCCTGGATTCTGCTGATGTGACAGCTGTGTCTTTGTGATAAGGTAAATTATTTCGCAAGCAGCTGGTATCGACAAGTACTGCATGTCTACAGGAACGGAATAGAGGAAAGCAGTACTCCTGGCTCTTGCTTGTACGTATATTCAACAGCGACAGCCAGGGACGACGTCGTTGAAAACTTCACTAGTTCTTTGTAAACCAATCTCCGTTCGACTGATTGGAAGGTCTCGAAAACAGAGAAAAAAGTGATCACCCTAATTTCGTTGACACTGGGAATACTATCTAGCTAGCTGCTCGCTACTTGTTTATAGCTTGTACGTATACTATAATGTTCACCTTACCAGTGGCCAACATCAATTTACAAGTCCCTGTTACTCTAAGCCAGCTGGTTTATTTATAATTTGAGACTGACCTATAATTATGCTCATGACTCGTGAGTATGAAATTTACAGCCCATCTGACAGACTCGGTCTAGTGAAGCTAAATGAGGTCCAACGGGACAAGTTATGGGCCACAGGCTTCCCCGAAAAGTCTAATGCATGGAAGATCTCAAAGCTAAAAAATGTTGGCTTGTGAAAAGGATTAGGGAAGTCTTCGTCTACATGGTCATGTCCCATCAGCCATAGAGAGTCTCCCCATGCAGAGGTGTCTATCTCCCGTGTCCCGTTAGCCTCAAAGAACCTCCGTTTGTTGGGAAGCCTTTCCCACCGAGTCTCGTCAGCTGCACGAAGCCTCCACACGCAAGAACATCCATCCCCTCAAGTCCTCTCAGCCACCCAGAGCCTCCATATCGGGTGTCTATAGGGTAAGAAAATGTATGACACGTCCTCTTCGCCATTGTCATTTTCTCCCATAAAGTTTATAGAATGACACTCCTATAAAAGCACTCTGGTATGTATTCTATAGAGGCACTGAGAAAACTTAGTGCAAAGTAATATTTTCTCTCCAAATTTTAACTTAAGCATCGGAGGCTCACCCCCACAGAGCAGCTCCGTTCACTCTTGTCTTGTTTCGCCTACCCAATAGCAGAAAGGAAGGCTGGAAAGCAGCTCATTAGTGATCATCTGTTGGGTTAGATCAATTTTGGCACCATCAATGACAAATAACCAGGGATCGTTTAACCAATACCATTGATCTTTAATTGCCACGTTGCCTAGTTTTCAGTGCCACTGACTATGGCACCATATGATGTGGACGAATAATGCGATCCACATCAGCATAACTACCACCTTAATTTGATCCCATCATATCTAATGGTATGGAAAAATTCGATAAGAGGTCACATTCATCTCCCTACTTATTGACACGTCTTTATTGCTTAGAGAATTTTTATTTTTTTTCTTTTTTGAAAGATAGCCAGGTGGGTCTCGGTGCATGGTTCCTGCAATGGTAAGTTAAAATGACCAATTTCTGATGACATTCAATGAGACTGTACGTTTACATTGTACATTAATTCAGCAGCTTGCTAGTTGTCAAGAGAATGATTACATGCTGTTTTACAGTTCGCACATGAGGGAAATACTAGGAAACTCAGATAAAAAGTATTATATATAATGAATGCAGTACGTACGGTTCCCTTTGATCACATGCATGCATTTGTAGCTTAATTAAACAGCCAGAGTCTTCATGTGGGGTGCAGTACCAAAGGTTTGGATTTTTCTCTTGTCCGTTCTAAACAAATAATGAATATCTGAAAAGATTTGGACCCCGGCCCTTGGAAGCTTGTCTTCTTGCATCAAATTAGTACTGCAACCAAATCCCCTACTCATGATGCAATTGAACGGAGCTGATCAGGGCTACGGATGCATAAAATTATAGATAACACCAATTTACCAGAAAATTAAGCACCCATCCTCCTTTAAAGTTCCTGTTGAAATTTTGTAGGCATCAAATTACCAAGCAAAAGATAAATGATAAAATATTATATATGGAATATTAAATCTGATCTTCTCGTGTCATTCAGTCTAATCACAAGACTGCATTACTCCACTAATTATATATATAAGATATACTAATATAGCAATATTGGTGATGGACATATGGCCTTTATCCTAGCCAATAAATTTAATAAGCCAGGAGAAATCTTTAGGACAATCAATCAGACGATGATTCTTCAGGCAGAAAAGTCCACAAGCTATCTCTCCACTAATAGGCAATAACCTTGTGCTTGTGCCACGCGCATGAACCCCACACGAGAGTTCAAATTATTACGTACCCGGACCGGCCATTAATTCCTCCAGTGCACCGTGACCGTTCAGTTCATGTACGAGATTGACTGACAGATTAACGAGACCCACACATCCAGGAGATCGGAGGACCATCGCTTTTTATTTCATATAGAACAAAGGATTGCAGGAAAGACAGTGGGGAGATCTGAAAAGGAAAAACTTCGAGATGACCCACTTACAACTCCCAAACCCGTGAAGCCTATAGTACTGATCCAGCTATAGCTTGTCCCACGAGTACGCGACATAAACCACAGGTGACACCATGGCTGGATATGGACACAATTCTTATATCTAGCTCTTACAGAACAGTAGATCTAAAGAGAAACTTGGATGATTGGATCTAATTTCACGTTTCTAATCAAGAAAACGGCCCTGAGCCAGCCAGCTAGCCACCAATTTTTCAAAGAAGGGCAGGAGAAGAAATACATATAAGTTATAGGGTCCAAACCAAATTCCAAAATTTATTTATTTGTCTCTACATAGCCGTAATAAATGCATCACCTTCTTATATACAAAGGAGCTCGAATGGTCTTTTGGAGTTGCCTCCGATGCCGTCTGATAAAAATTCAGTCCCTTGCCAACTGAGGAAGGATTTTCTTTCAGTCAGTTGTGGTGGCCCATTTCTTTAGCAAATAACACAGGCGTTTGGATTCTCTTCCATGCTTTGGACGTAGTAATACGAGGTGAGATGAGGGTTGTAAGCTTTGTACGCCGCAACAAGGTCTAAAATAGGGTCGGGCTCTTTCTTTTTCTCTTCTTTCTTGGGTTCTTCTTTTTTCTCTTCTTCCTTTTTAGCTTCCTCCTTCTTCGGTTCCTCTTTCTTGGGCTCCTCGGCCGGCTTGGCAGCTTCTTCCTTCTTTGGCTCCTCTTTCTTCTCAGGCTCTTTTGCTGGCCCTACCGAGATTATATCTGTCAATGGCCAATATTTCCGCAATTTGCTCACTACATGTACTGGATCCACAGTTCCTATCACGGTTAGCTTCTTTTCCTTCATGTCCATTGAGATAGAATCAATCCCTGCAAATCACATCACACGAAAGAAAATATTTCCATTAGGTTAGGTAAAATGAGACCTTAGTTAAAATTACAATTTTAACCTTAAATTTTTGCAATAATATAGTACCTAAACTATAAAATTGCAATGATGTACACTTTTTTTTTCCCCCTAACCGGATATCCGGGTGAGTTTACCCACACTTGACTATTCTTACGTCTGTGTAATCTTTCCGTCCCACATAAATAGAATAATGGTGTACATTTAAGTCATATTAAAGGGTTGATGCAATATATCAAGGAACATTAAGCAAAGATGTAAAATGTCTGTTATCATGATTCTAAAATAATTTATCAGTAAAAAAAAATATTTCTTTGTCATATTAAATACTAGATTATGCTAACAAACAATGAACTAATAATAATTAGAATCAAACATCGAGTTAAAAGCAATGAATATTTTAACTCAAATAAACTCGTAGGAAGAGCTCATAATCCTAGTCCACACTTTCGCTCCAACTATTGATACTTTACCATTCGACCTCTCTATCTTCCTATATTTTCGATGAAGTCCCTAGATTCTACAAAATACTTGTCGCCAACTAATAGCTTCTCTACATGGACTGAAGATAAAATAAATGCGTCAAACATAACATTGAATGCAATGGGATCTTGGCGAAACTTGGCCCTTATTTATTAGGCCACGTACGTACTTGAAGCAAAAGTCTCTATCCTAATTTGTTTCTTTAAAGTAAACATCATGGCTGTTGCGGCAATCCTCTCAAGTCCAATTGGATGCCGGCGCCCGGCAGTCACTTCTAGTTGGTGGGTGGCGGATCGGCAGCAGAGGATTCACTTAAGCACCAAAAACTTTTTTCGGTGACCCACAGACGCGAAGGTCGACTTATACGATGAGATCTTGTGCTACAACAAGGGGACCAATATTAAATTTGCTTACATATAGAAGTCGTAAATATGCCTAAATTTTGGGTACCTTTCGATATTTCACTTGGTCTTGGTATTTAAAATATGGAATATTTTATAAGTTTTGTAGAAAAATATTTCAGTGGCTTAAGAAAGACGAAGGGACAACTTAAACCAAACTTGCTTTGAAGGGCAACTCAAACCAAACGAGAAAACAACGATTTGGCACCTGAAAGGGTAGAGACGGTCCTCATGGCCTTCTGTTTGGCCTTGTCATCGTGCAAATCCAGCTTCAATACGACCTTCTGCAAGAGCAAATCCACAGGCACCAGCAGATCTAGTTTAGTCTAAACCATCACCGTTATAATCACTTGGCTATCTACTAGAAAAGCAAACATAACTGATACTCTGCATCTGAACCAACAAAAAGTTTCAGAAACCGGTATAATCATTAATTTTCAGGAAGAAGAGAGGAAAAAGGAATCAAAGAGAGAATTAGTTCTTAGGAATCCCTAGAAAGACAGAATCTCGCGAAGAGAATTACTGCAAAACCAGCCCACAGGCATGCCTTTAGATTAGTTAGAAAAACTGACTCAAAAAAGGGAAAAAGACAAGTAAAGTTCGTGAAGAATCAAAATTGAATCAAAGTTCAAAAGAGAATCATGCATCCAAAAAGTACGAGAAATCAGAGAAACCGAAATTCAAAAGCGGTATCCGACCTTCATATTTGTATTGCTTTTTTCTGGAGCACGCAGATCAAAACCAGAAAACGAAGGATGTTGAGACAGATGGTATGGGAAAAAGAGGAAATGGCTGTGGGGGTAAGAGGGAGGGCGAGACGAAATCGAATAATGCCTCGTTAAAAAAAGATAAGAGCGGTTTGGATAGGCAAGGTACCAGAAAAATCCGAATCAAAACAAGAATTGCAGAATAGGAGAGAGAACAAAAGTTAGAGAGAGAGTGAGAGGGAGAGAGAGAGAGCACGTACGTTGAAGGAGGGTACCAGTGGGTGTCTAGAGTCTATCAGTCTTCTTTGAGCATGAAGCAGTGAACCATCCCTTTCAGGGTGATGTCCACGCGAATGGATCGAGAGTGCGAATCACACGTAGCGATATATTAAAATAGCAGAGCGAACAGATTCTTCAAAAATTCCCAATTTTTTTAAAAAGGAAATTTTTATTTTAATACCCACTTTTCAGTGGAGCATAAATCAACCTAAGAAAAAAAAAAAAGCTAAGAAATTGAAATATGGATTTTTTTGGAATAATCTCGACCGCTTTATGTGGAATAAATATTTGTCCTCTAGTTTGTGTTTCTGAGTTTTAAGGAATACGTATCGATTTCAGACTGGTGGGTTCTTTCTTTTTGTCTTTTTTACTTTCTTTTTTTAATTATCTTTTTCGTAAAGGTTAAGAGTCTTGACTCGACAACAATTTAATATTATTGTTTTTGTGATTATTTATTATTTTATTAGGATTTTTTTTCAATCCATTTTGAGAGGAAGAATTTCCCCATGAAACACCACGGCTGTTAAATAAATTGCGTGAACTTGGACCTAAATGTTGTATTTCTGAGATCAGCATCTTCATTATTCAAATATTTCTATGACTTTTCGTATATGCTTTTACTCAGAAAAAAACGTATGCTTTTAAAATATAAAGAAAAAAAATACTTGTTTTTTGGGGTAAGTGAAGAACGAAATCTAATTCCTTATCAATTGAATGAACTTGACTTTTGGTGACAATTCTTTGTTATTTGCAAAGAATTAGACCGAATTTGCCCACGTAGCTGTCAATCTCACCATGTTTATATGCATAACATAAGTCTAAATATAGAAAAATTAGATACAGCTTAAGTTAACCTCCAATTTTATAAATAATTTTTTTTATAAAAATAAATTGAGGTAATATCATAGTAAACTACTAATTATATGTCAAAATCAATTTCGTCCTAATAAATTTCAAAATGGTTTTAAATCATATGCAAAATGATCGAAATGCCCTCAATAATAAAAATATTAAAAAATGCATAAAAAAATAAGAAATGATATATAAAACAGTAATATTTTTTAAATAAAATTATTAAAATTCTATTTCAGTAATCTATTTTATTTTTAACGGATTTCTTGAATTTTTATTTTTATTTTTTAAATTTTGTATTTAAAAAATATTTAAATTATTTTACATATTTTTCTATACGACTTAACGACGAACTTAAACGAAAGTTGAGAATTGATCATTTTTGGAATATAAGCGAAGCAAATCACCTATTTGAAACCTAAGAGAGTGAGATCAATTTGGCCTATAATTAAAAGGCGTGTTACCACATTACCCAAATAAATTTGAAATTGTGTACTTTATGCTACTTCACATGTTAATCGAGTTAGAGAAAAGATATCATCTTTCTTAATTGTTTGAGTATTTTGGTAAATTCAACGGAAATTAGAGTAATAAATATAATTATGATAACAAGTAAGTATTATCAATCTTTTTATTTTTTATTTTACAAAAACTAACTAAAATGCAAAAAAGAACTTATTGAAAAACACCCATTTAATATTTAAAAAATAAAGCAAAACGAAAAAGAGGCAAATGAAAACTTGAGAGCGGGTAAAACAGTAGGAGGGTGTTTTTCAATGCCTTGCGGGGTGAAAAATAGATGCCATGACAAGTGGCTCTGTGGTGTGGGGCCACTGCGGTAGGTACACCGTTTCAGAGGCAATGCAGGTTTGGTGGCGCGTGGAGCTACCTCTGCCTGGGAATCCGAGGTGTCTTCGAGTCGATATGTCGTCATAGTGGGCCTGACAAAAGAGTACTTAGTGGCGGAGGATGACCCCGCAGGAATCAAACGTCAACATTACACCTGCGGGTTTTTACAACAATGTGGGCGGCTAAAACGTCCCAGCCGTAAATCCCCAAATGCCGCCAGTTTGTGAGTCTAACGCTCAACGGATGTTCTTCGCACGTGGCAGCTCTCCAGTCGTTTTTTTTGAAGCAGCGAAATTGACATTTTCGAGTAGGTGGTTCATTGACGTAGGCAGCCCACTGTCTAGAGTTCGTAAATGGAGCCACGATTCAGAGCTAGTTCGGATTCGTTTTCCCGAGCCAGTCTATTCGCGTTGTTGCGCATTTAACAAACTCAATTTTTTCCAGTTTGAGACGTAACCAAATTGAACTCCCATTGAAATTATAATATGAGTTTTATGCGTGTATATTCAGAGACGTGAACGAAGAAAAAAATATATTCAGAGACCGCGTGTACTCGCCCTTTGATATATCATATATACATGCATCATCCGCTTGATTTGGATAATTAAGGTGAAGTTCTCTCAAAAAAATTCTTAAAAAACAGCAAATTCTTTTTTAATGAAATTGACCTCCCTCATAGTTAATTCCTGATTTTGTCTAAGATTGAATTTCCATATTGATTCCTTATGATCAGAAGAAAATCTTGAGAACGTTATGCACTTGGGATGTTGAAATGGATGGGTTTGGTAGGATACGATGAACAGTAGGGATTGGTCTGGTTAGAGCTCGATCTAATCATTCACACTGGATTGCTACTTTAAGAGTAAGAGAGAAATGGAGAGCTAGATCAAGCAAAGAGTGGCAGAGAAAGATGAGACCTGAAAAAGAGGAATAGGTTTGAGAGTTTACAAAAGAAACTCTCAGAGACAAATTGGCATTTTTGGTTATAATTATTAAACCAAAGTAGTAAATATATAAAAGATTATCTATGAAAAGGACTGATACCTATAACAAGTGTTATGGTCCAAATCTATCAGCAATTTCTCACTATTGAAGTCCTATCTTTCTTTCCCTTCGATGAGAATAGCTTATCCGCAGAGAGGCACATCAAACCGAAAGATCACGTCCTTATCTTCCTGTTACATTTTCATCTCGTTCTGAAAGAAGTAAATAAAGTTAACAGAGACAGAAATTATACATTAGCATGAAAAAATCTGCCAACACTTTAATACAAGCAGAAAATTAGGGTTTCATATCTTTGTTTTATTCATGGCCCTGCATTTGCCTTTCTCAACAGCTAGGCTCATTTCTAATATCAATGAATGATACTTTTACTTGATTTCCAATCATCAATGTTGCCGGCAAACATTCTTAAAACACTCGTTGAACTAAAAGATTAAGGTTATAGGAGTGACTTGGTCATTTAAATAAGAGATTTTTTAAGTATCTTCCCATGACTTTTCCCAGTTGGTTAGGGATGATATTATTATTGTTATCATTATATCAAAAAATTTTGAGTTTAAATATGATATCTTTATTAAGGGTCCATTTATTTACTTGTAAAACTATTATTTTAGTAAAAAAAACTTTTCATTGTTTTCAATAAAAAATTTTCTTTTCCAATGTTTGGTTATTCTTTTAAAATATTTTCAAGATTTTTTTTTGTTTGACATGCTTAATTATTTACGTATTTACGTAAAAATGCTTAATTAACGTACAGTCTCTGTAGTTTACACTTTTGACATTTTAGTCCCATAAGTGTCGATTTCAACTCCTTAAGTAAGATTTTTAGACAAATCGATCCCCCGTCTAATTTTAGCCAATAGATGGAATGGTGTTTAGGTGGATTTTAGATGAGTAGTACCATGAAAAGATTAAGGTACTAACTTCAAAGAGGTACAATTTTGCACGTAGTGTAGTCAATTTGCCCATGGCCATGACTTTTTTCCCATTCTGATCATTTTGAATGGTTATTGATTGTTTTTGAAACATATGTACTTAGGTTTTTTATATAGATGAGACGTACATTTTATTTCAGGTTTAAATATGATATCTTATTAAGGGTCTATTTATTTCTTGTAAATTATTTTTACAAAAAAAACTTTTCATTGAAACGTTTTTTCTTTTTTCTTTTTCCAATTTTTTATTCCTTTAAAATATTTTCAAGATTTTTTTTTGTTTGACATGCTTAATTAACGTATTTACTTTAGTATTTACACGTATAGTCCCTCTTGTAGTTTACACTTTTGACATTTTAGTCCCATAAGTGTCGATTTCAACTGATAAATTCCTTAAGTAAGATTTTTAGACAAATCGATCCCCCGTCTAATTGCCATTAGCCAATAGATGGAATGGTGTTTAGGTGGATTTTAGATGTCATCTCAACACCAGTAGTAGGCTGTCATGTGGCATGAAAAGTTTTCTCAAATTTTAATATTTTAGTCTTTAAGGTACTAACTTCAATGTGAGGTCTCTGAGGTACAATTTTGCGATAAAATTGTATCCCGTAGTGCAATTACCTTTTAGTCAATTAAGGGAGAAGTGCCCACTTGGCAAAAATATAAAAATATCATAAGCAACCTTTAAATTCAAATTTTATTTAAAAAAATAATTACTTTTTTCAATTTTTTTAATAATTGTCTTTGAAGGGCATTCTGATCATTTTGAATGTTTTTTAATGCCCAAATCAAACGGAATGCAAGAATTGATTGTTTTTTTGAGGATAGGACGGGGTATAAATATTTTAGAACTTCCCCCTTATTTACCTATAGATATGAGACGTACTATAAATTTTTTTTTTTTTTTAAATTTGATTTGCGAAAAATTTGAGCTTAAAAATAATGAAAAATATTTATTTTACTAATTGATTTTTTTTTTTTACTTTGACTTCATTTTCAGGTGCTTGCCAAGTATTTGAAAACAAGAAAATTTGTTTTACAAGCAAACAAATGGACCCTAAGATTCAAGTTTAAATATAGAGATTCAAGTTTAAATGTAAAAATATTTTTCTATTATATTTTGTATTGTCTCTATAAATAGAAACATTCAACTTGTAATTTACACTCATAATACAAAATACAACTATAGAGACTTTTACCATAAATATAGATCTTCCAAAGAGAACCATTTAAATTTCTGTCTATCTTTACTCTTTCTATTCTCCTTATTATATTTTAATTATGCATTGGTTTATCTTTTCTTTCATCTCTCAAGTTGGCAATGTTTCAATATATTATATTTTGACAATCAAACACATTAATATGGGGTGCCAATATTTTGGCAATCAAACACATGTTTTGATTCCAAGTGCAAGCAGCAGCGAAAGTCAGGAAGTCATTTTTAAATAATGTCAAATAATTGATATTAAAATAATAGAAAACATAATAAGAATCCAAATTATACATATTGAACAAGTAAACTTTTATGTTTAGGCACCACGGCTTGCTAATTTTTGTTAAAGCCGATCGTTCTTTTCAGAGACACGATCAACAACTGTTTGAAAACGTTTCCATATGGACACGTACGTGGGTCAGTAAAGAAAAACCTGCATGCACAAATCATTCACGTCACATGCAGTCGTGTTAATATTGTCAACAATAAGGTCCACACGACACGAGCTCTTCTATTCAATTGGGAGGCAACTGATCCGAAGGGTCTTTGTTAATCTCTTGGACCTTTTCCATTAAGATCATTAATCCAGAGACTTCCAACAACGTACAAAGCTACCCATCCTTTGCACCCTTAATTTGACACGTCCTCTGTTTGAGGCTCTCAAAATATGCTTGGGAAAGATGATGCATGGGTTTTTCTGAGCCACAAAGAAAAAAGCTGAGAAAAACCAATTGCTTTCGGGAAAATGGCTTTTCTGCTTTTTTATGATTTGTGTGGGATCGGGTGACACTGATGGCAATGCCGAATCTGTTCTTGTCGAGCAAAGTGGGAGGACAAAGTAGCCGGCCTAACTAGATTGCATGGACGATAGGACGAGGTCCACCAGGATAGGTACTAGTAGGTTTTGTATGGCTGAAATTTTTTCAGAATATCAATTACTTCTCACCCCTTTTGCACCCTTATATAGCTCTAATTAATCAAACGAGCTAATTAAGCAAAAGACAAAGGAAAATAAATAAAGTTCAAAAAAATAAGTTGGGAGTTGAAAACTTTTAAGAGAGATGATGGCATGGCACTCTGTCGTTAGGTTTTTATATGGTCTTATCTGTTGATGATTATCAGTTGGTATTGTCCTCCTTTTTAATTTATTTGAATTGCACGCTATTATATATCAGCATGCAGCTTCAATTTTACACAATTTGAGTTCACAGATCAGCTTTTGCTTTAAGTCTCCTCTTCACCTAAAAGTTCCTATCTTTTCTGATTTATGATGCAGGAAAACACTGCAACAAAAAGATAGAAAATCTTCTATATATGGCTATGGGTTTCTCTCCTTCTTATAGTGCATACCGGATCAATAAAGGAACCCCGCTTTTTGGTCAAAATACACCGCGCATGCATGCTCTTTTACTGTGTTATCTGTTTTATAATCCCTCGAGACATACGAAGCTATGAACTGGAATCTCATGTAAATAATAGAAGAAAACGATTGTACCAGCAAGGTTAATGTCTGCCAATTATACCTTAAGCTACCCTAATTTATATAAATAGTTAATTACACTTTACACCCACGTGGTTTGAAAGTCTTGACACTTTGCACTCCGTTCTTTTAATTTTGAGACATTTCACCCACGTAGTTTGAGATTCTTGACACTTCGCACCTCTCATCAATTTAGTCGTTATTTCAATCAGAAAAATCAACCACGTACAGAACACGTGACTAACTTTTTCAGTGTAAAATATCTTAAGAATAAAAAATAAAAAAATAAAAAAGACTTCCAAACCACATATGTGTAAATTGTAATTAACATTTTTTTGATTATTAGGGGCAAAATGGGAAAGTGAGTCACGTACAAAACACATGACTGACTTTTTTGTTTAAAATAACGGATAATAAATGGCAGGGTACAAAGTGTTAAGACCCTCAAATTAAGTGGGTGAAATATCTCAAAATTAAAACAACAGGATGTAAAGTGTTAAAACCCGCAGATGTAAAATGTAATTAACCCTTATATAAAAGTTACGAGTTTAACCTAAGAAGAGAAGGGGGACTAGCTGCAACCACTGCAAAATGGTTATAAAGCAAAGAAGGTTGAGCCTACTTTACGCAACCTTGCTCCTCCAACTGCTTCTACCTCTTGCTTGTATTCTGCCTCCCGATTCACCCGTTTCGGCAATGAAAACAGATCTCCCCATTCTCTGCTCTGTACGTCTTTCTCACAGAACAAAGAGGAATACCAAGTCTGAGCGGGCCGATGTTTGGCATAAAAGAAAAAGACCAAACACCTCCCCTGCAGATTTTGCATCGGGTAACTGTACTCTTTATGAAAGGCTATGGTTGATAATTTGGATGCTATAAAATTTTGGGCCAACCCAAGAGTCTAGAAAGGCCTATCCAAAGCTCGGCCCGAAATTCTAAACGCCGTTATCTCCAGCTCAAAACTGTCAAAACCGACGCGTGTCTCGCTGTTCCACTTTTTCTGACTACGTCTGTAGCTAATTTACCTCAGTAACGGAGAAACTCCAGAGAGTCAGAAGGCTAAAATCCAAGAGTCCTCCTCCCTCAACAATCAACATTGCTCTCCCTTCTCACCCTTCAGGCCAAAACCCCTCTTTTGCCTCGACAAATTTCTAATTAATCGTTTCCTCCAAAGCCTTTAATTCCCATTCTTTTTCATACTTCCAAAGGTTTTCAGGATGTGGATTATGTCAGAGACCCGTTTCTTCCGGTGCTTCCAAATTCTAATTTCCTGCAAAAACCCTTGGCTTCAGAGAATCTGATTTCCTGCAAAAACACTCGGCTTCGGAGAATCTGACTTCCTGCGGCAATCTGGTTCCATTCCTTTACGCCTCGCTTGCCGAGTAATCGAAGTTGGGGTGGAAAAGGGGAACGAAAAAAGGTTGGAGAGAGCCTTCCAGTGGTTCCAATAATCTAACTTCTGGTTTCGAAGCCCTAATTTTATACCAAACTCAAAATATAGGGCGTTATGGACCAGTTGGACAAGGAACCTTCAATGGAGATCTCCAATTCGTACAGTTTCTCAAACGGGCAGTCTCTGAACCGTTCCCCGGGGTTCGAAATCCGGCTGTTCTACGTGCGGATCGCTCCGTGCGTGATTGACAGCGTCCCGAGTCAGCTCACGCTCCGTCACCTTCCCCGCGAGATCGGCGTCTCTCTCGAAATCAACAATTCCCGAATTCCAGCCTCGGAATCTGCCGCACTCTCTCTTCGGCGTGACCGGCTTGACAAGGAGTCGTCAGAGGTGACCTATGTCAGCACCGATACCGTCCGAGTCACGGGCGGGGTCGAGTTCGAGGTTTACGAGAACCAGGACATGATTCTGTGCGGGTCCCTTGAGCGAATGGAGTCGAACTGGGGCAACGGGGGCGCGCCTTTGGACCACCATGCGAGAACCGGGTGGAGCATGGACTGTTTTATGGCAGCATCAATCGGCTCGGGTTCGTCGGCCTTTTTCCAACCGAAGCTTGGGGTTTCCTCGCCATCGTTTGAGGTTTATATCGCCGGTTGTTGCTCGGGCGTTCCTGTGATTTTGACCAAGACGATTCAGATTAGTCCGAGGCGGAAGGGGGTGAGGCATGCTGTCCTTGATGCAATTCCGGAGGACGAAGAAATGGGAAAGGAGCAGCGGAATGGTAACGGCTTGGTCCGCCACCGGAAAGTGCAGGTAGTGTACCTGATACCGTGTTTGTAAACTTTTGTATGTTTATGGTTTTGGTTGATTTAGGATGGACGTGAAAGTTGAGTTAAAACTTTTGGGTCAGTTTGATGCTGTGGAATATTGGTGAAGGGAATAGAAATAGATTCTACAGGAACCCAATTCGTTGCTTTAGTATTATGTTGAAAAGAATGTGACCTTTTAGAATAGATTGGAAACTTTTTGCCAAGAATTACGTTTAATACTTGATCGTGGTAATGTGTATGAAAGCTGGTCTTGTTAGCTGCCTTGAACTATGCTTTCCGTATGCAAATACAGTATTTCATTTTTTGGCGTTTTGTTTGTGTTTTGGGGGTTAGGGGAGGTGGAGTATTTGTCGTATGCGAATGTGCTGAAGACCGATGGATCATATATTCTGCCTGTCATATGTGGCATTTTAGAGTGTTAGGATTCCCTATGTTCATGAACATTCGAGCTGCACTTCTACTGTTGCAATCTTGTTTGCTCTTAGGGTTTGCTTTTAGGGTTTCCCTATCTGTGTTTGTACATAGTGACACTTGTTACCTGCTTAAAGGATAAAGGAAAGAAATAGTATTTGCGGCATTGAGTAGTACTATATATAGTGGACTTCAAGAATTTTCCGTACACTATCAATAACTTTGAAAGATGAGTGTGTTGTATTTTATACTGGGGATTGTTGGAGTGTGTTGGAGTACTTGTTACTGTAAATGTTTAAGTCCTTGAAGGGATTGCTGAAGGCTCACATTATGGTCACTTCACCAGAAGATCAACGCAATGTCGAAACTGAAATGCCAGAGGCACTTCCTCCTATTCATTCACTGGAGTTCTTTCTTTTTAAAGAAAGGAGTGGTAGAGCACGACTAATTAGTGATAGGCCAGAGGAATGGACTCATTCGACTAATTAGTGATCCCTTGCCCTACCTAACCAGGAACGAGAGCTTAATAGAATATCTTTGAGTCGAACTCATAGGCTTTAGCTTTCGGGTTACTTATTATTTGAAGGATAGACTGCAAGAGCTCTCCACACTATTTTGTAATTTGGACTTGTTGTATGTTCACAATGTGAAATGTTGGAGTATTTGTCACTGTGAGTTTGTAACTCCTGTATTAGACTTTAAAGGTCAAGCTCATAGATTTAAGCTTTGGGTAACTATTATTCTCATAGATTATATTTAAGGTTTAACTTGAAGATTTATTGGGTTTTTATTTTAAAAAGTAATGGTGTCACAGTGAATGCCAGTTTGTCCTAATATGGATGATTGTAGTTGGTTGCATTGTTGGAGCAGGACAGTGTGCATTCTGTAGAATGTGGAAATGGTCTGAAAGCCCATCCAAAATTGCTTTTAGAAAAGAGACTACAATAGTTCATGACAAGATGTTGCACTCGGAAGTGTAGCTGATCTGATGGTAAACTCACACATGAGGGAGATGTTTTTGTGATACATATTTGTAGGTGTGAGTGGCTAAGTCCCATATGGACAGTAGTTTAATAACAAGTGGATGTCTAATAAGAAAAAGGTTATTGTAAAAGGTAAGTAACTGTTGGATAGTATTTGCTTTTTGGAAAATGTTAACCTATTTGTTTTTGGTACTAGATCTAGCCACTCGTGTTCTGCTGCATGGATGATGCAGAAAAAGAAGCTTATACATGACCTGGAGCCTTTGCTTTTTGTTTATAAAAGGAAACTTTGATCAAATTGATAATTTACATTGATATGAGGATTGGTTTCATTCCAGTTTTCTGGTACTCCTTGGGTCTCACAGCAGATGAGAGCTTACAAATCACACTTCTTTGAATGAAAGTAACTTCTTCCTAAGTCACCCTTAGATGGCCTAGAAAAGTGGATTCAAATTTTGAGGAAGGTGAGTTTAACAAATGATTGTGTTAATGAGGTGGCTTGAATTTAGCCATAGTATGTCAAATGGAAAGTCACTTGGCCGGTTGTTGAATCTTTCTCTCATCTTGCTTTCATTGACCAATTAGGAGGCCAATATGTAGCCAACTTTGCGATTGGCTTTGTGTCCCAGGCCACCTTTGTGGCTCTGCAATACTGCCTTGAGGTTCTTCTTTGAGGTGTGGCTTTTTCCTCTGGGTGTGAAGCAGCCACGAGAGACAAAAAGGGAGGAGTGTATTAGCTGTCAAACAAGAAAAGAAACAGAGGGCTTTATAGTGGTGCCAAAGGAGATTGTATAGCATGAAAGCTTTTCTTTTTATCTCTTGTTCTTTGTAACTCAAGGCTAGAGAATCAATAGCAAGAGGAGTTCTCTTTTTTCTTGTGTAAGAAAGCGAGGCTTGGGTGTATTAGGACTTTGGATGGGGGTTGTTTTCTTAAATTATTATTTTACACTCTGTTTGGTTGCTTGATTTTTTTTTTCATTTCTTTTTTGTCTATGTGCTTCCCTCATATTGACAAAACCATGTAAATTTCGGTATTTGTGTATGTGATTGTTTGGTTTTCTTTACTGTTTTCATGTTTGGAAGCTTTCACCTATTTTGGAACAGTCCAAAATGAAAAGCACAGCATCTAGTGTGCAATGGATGGAGTAATTTCTGCTTTCTTAAATTTTAAGAAAGAATACAAGGGCGGCAACACAATTGAGAGTTATTGTTTTCAGAGGATTATTTTCGAGAAGAAGCCCATTATTGGAGACAAAGCAGCAGTGTTTTTATTTTTAAAAAAAAGAAAAATTGGCACGTTTTTCTTTTATTCTTCTTCCTTTTTCATTTCTTTTTCTTTTGAGAAAGAAGGAAGAGCGAGAAAGAGTGGGAGGGGGTTAACCATGTTCTGTTGCCAACTAAGGGAAAGAATACCATTAGAATTTAGCTGAGGTTTTGGGTCATGGAAATTATATTGTTCTTTTGTATTAACTGATTTGGTATCTTTTCTGGGGATTTTGCAGATCACGGAATCAGATGTTGATGGTTATGAGTCTGAGGGAAAGATTGGACATGGTTTTCACCCCGAAGACATGTACTCTGGTGAGGATGGCCAACTCTCGTGGTTTAATGCTGGTGTCAGAGTTGGTGTTGGGATTGGTCTTGGGGTGTGTCTCGGGGTTGGAATTGGCGTTGGACTTCTCATGCGATCATATCAAACCACTACTAGGAACTTAAGGAGGAGGTTTCTCTGATCTGGATCATTTCAGGGAGGAAGTCTTTTGTGATTTTAAAGGTAGTCCGGAGGAATCTTGGCAGACGAAGCAAGAGACATTAAATTTTAGTGGGATTAAAACCTGTTAGGCTTGAGCTTTTTGTAGGTGAGGTGGAAGCTTTAGGCATTT
This sequence comes from Morella rubra, assembly GCA_003952965.2. Classification (NCBI taxonomy): domain Eukaryota; kingdom Viridiplantae; phylum Streptophyta; class Magnoliopsida; order Fagales; family Myricaceae; genus Morella; species Morella rubra. The sequence goes on along the minus strand of CM025851.1, from coordinate 16,176,461 downwards.
TGTTGAGTAGTTTCTCTGTTTACATAAAGCTCACACAGAGGCTTCTGAAGTCTCGTATCCTAGACCCATAGCCATAAAGTTGCTGTTTCAAATGAAGCATCGAGGTGGATGTAGATAGATTTTGCTGTAAGACGTGGACCAATACAGGCTTCAGATCCAGGGAAATCCAATTGCTTTGACGAAAAAATAAGGCAACATGAAATAAAATGGACTTGTTCTGCGGCCAGCATGTGGCTGGGAAGTGTGACTCAGCTTCTCTGAAAATGTATCTATACGTGTCCGAGTGTCCGACTTTTGTAGAAATTTTGGTGGTTTCTGTTTCCTGCGAAGTTTTTCCGTAGGAAAATATGGGTTGTTTTATTTGCGTGTATAAAACTTCCGGGGTCTTTGTTATTCTATTCGATTCATTAGTTGTAATCAGAAATCCGGTGTTTGATATGAGTAATCTGTTTATATCGCAATTAGCGTGTTGTTAATGTGACCAACTGTGGAAATGCTTGGAGTAAGCTCTACCATGAAAATTGCTAAACTAATCCCCAATATCTCGTCCGGAAAATCAAGAAGTTCACTGAAGAATATTAACTAATCCCCAATTACCATGAATATTTATACCAAAGTCATGTAAATGAACGGGTCATTCTAAAATATTGGATTAGTTTGGTTTCTTTAAGGGTTATCGTTTGTATGACTTTGTGGTTTGTACAGTTTCACCCCTTTTTCTTTTGTACCTCTGTTATTCGTGTTAGCCTCAACTTTAGTCTTTAACTGCCATCATCAATTTTTTTTAAAATCTAATTCTCTCAAATTTCAATTCATCCAACACTTAAGTATTACTATTATAAACTCGCATTGGGTGTATTTTAGAGGGGCTTGGAACCTTGGATCCAACAAAATTTGAAAATGCTCCTAGCCGCTATAAGATGTTCAGTTAGTGTATTTTGTGAGAATTTTTCATATTTTGAGAATTTTTAAGTGATGTTAATTTTATTGATATGTTTGTTGTAGTTATTTTTAAGTGATGTTAAAATTTGTATATTTTTAAAATTTAAAAAATTATTAGAAAGTCAAAAAAACCGAACAACATCTAAAACGGGAAAATGTTGGGATGTAAGCGGAATTTTCAGAAAAGAAATCCCAAGGGTAGGATACGTTCGAGAGAGAGAGAGCGAGTAGAGAGAGTAGAGTGGATTGTTGAAGGGGACTGGGGTCGGATCTGCCGCATGCAGTATAGAGAGAGACACTTCAACCTCTCCAAAATCACAGGAGCAACCAGAAGCGACCCATCGCCGGGCCGTCTCTCTCTTACCCACACAAAATGCCCTCACATTGGTACCCTCAGGCGTGCCCAAAATTACAGCCATAAACCCTAACCACCACCCTCTCTCGGGGACAAAAACCATAACGGCATTTTGGAGTAGTAGAAGGCGACGCTGATGAGCACGGCTGATCTCAGATCCTCTACGACAATGTCCCACCGTAACAACCCTGCACCACCTCCCCCCTTGGTGGTCACCCTCAACTGCATCGAAGATTGCGGTTTGGAGCAAGAATCATTGGCCGGCGTCGCCCGCGTCGAGCACGTTCCCCTCAGCCGCCTGGCAGATGGGAAGATTGAGTCTGCCGCTGCCGTTGTCCTACACTCCCTCGCGTACCTCCCACGCGCCGCCCAGCGGCGCCTCCGCCCTTATCAGGTCATCCTCTGCCTTGGCTCCGCAGACCGCGCCGTCGACTCCGCCCTTGCCGCCGACCTCGGCCTCCGCCTCGTTCACGTTGACACCTCGCGGGCAGAGGAGATCGCCGACACCGTCATGGCGCTCTTCCTCGGCTTGCTGCGGCGGACGCACTTGCTCTCGCGCCACACGCTCTCTGCTTCGGGATGGCTTGGCTCGGTGCAACCTCTTTGCAGAGGAATGCGGCGCTGTCGAGGCTTGGTTTTGGGAATCATAGGTAGATCTGCTTCGGCTAGGTCTTTGGCTACAAGGAGCTTAGCCTTCAAGATAAGTGTGCTCTATTGGGATGTTCACGAGGTTCGAATTTGCTAGTACTCAGCATTTTTTTTTAGTATTGTAATTCCGTTCTGTTCTAAGAATACATGTGTATCTTTCTTTTTGCTAATTTGGTTCGGAGTGATGTTTGAGTAGCTTCAGCATGCTTTATTTTGGTTTGTGCTTCTGGGATTTGATAAAGCCGGTGATTTGGTGTTTGAAAGTAGTTAGATTTGAGCAAAATGGGGTAATTTTGGATTTCCCAATTAGCATTCGGACATTACAGGGTGAACGTTGGCGTCCTTTTATATGTGATTTGACGGATAAAAAATGTGCTTCGTTTTGATGTCATTGGGCTCTGAATCAAACAGAAGTGAGTACGTCTAGTTGATACATGCTTTTGAAGTTAGAAAATTCTGTCTTTTGCCATTATAGGTAAAGAATCAGATGCATTGGTAATTTTAGTGTTATGAAAACCTGTTGAGTTTTGCAGATTTCATAGCTTTTGTCTTTCCTGAGTTCAAACCAAATTTTTGGTGCTTAGATAGACGTTGAGGAGGAATGCATTGGATCGAACAAGGGTATCTTAAAATCAGTTGACTTGAAATTTCAAATGCTCGTCATACCCTAGTGGTGGTGATGGTGTTTTGCTTTACACCATTGACCATTGTGCTGCATGGATGTGTTTACTTAGATAAAGCTGTGTCTCTACTGTTTTGTGTACATAATCCATTGTTGACGTTTGATCATGTCTACTTTGCTAGATACAATTTGATTTGTTCTGAAATGTTTAACCTAAACCACATTTGCTCAGGGTAAAGGAAAAGTAAGCAGGACTTCGTTAACCTTTCCTTCCGCTGCCCGAAGAATGGATACTCTTAATGATTTACTTGCTGCAAGTGACCTTATTTCACTTCACTGTGCTCTAACAAATGAAACAGTTCAGATTATTAATGCGGAATGCTTGCAGCATATAAAGCCTGGTACATATGTTGTTATAATTTTCAGATCTGTCCTTACAGCACCTTTGTAATTGAACTTTCTCCCGCCCTTTCTTTTTTTAAACATGGAGCAATTTGTTTCTGCAATGCTTAGGTGCGTTTATTGTCAACACGGGTAGTAGTCAGTTAATGGATGATTGTGCGGTGAAGCAGCTTTTGATTGATGGCACCTTAGCTGGCTGTGCTCTGGATGGTGCTGAAGGGCCACAATGGATGGAAGCCTGGGTATGTGACTGTTGTATATTGATGAATTTTACACTGGCATGCACATGCCTACATTCATGAGCATGTTTTCTTGAGAATCTTCTGCATTCAGCCATATACGTTTTCCCGCTTTGCAGCAAATGTGAAATTCTGGTTTGTTGTCAAGTCAAGAGTAACTAAAATTGTTATTGTGGACAGCTCCACATTCTGTCATATGACTCGTATCTGCTCACATTCATGCATAAGTGCATATCCGCGAGCGAGAGAGAGAGAGAGAGAGAGACCCAGTTCAGAAAACCCCACTTCCACATTCTGACCCAAAGAAGGTCAGAATTACAATGTCTCCTGAGCTGAACTGAACCCCTATGGTTACCCTGCAGAGCGAGCTTCTGACACCTCTGCTTGGAAGTTGTCTTTGGAAGATTGGATAGGGCATTCTCTGACTAAGACAATGAAAGCTTGCTCAGATTGTGGCAATCGAAGATGGTTGGTTGTGGTCTTGCTGTAGATCTTGTGGTTGGATCACTTTAGAAGCAAACTGGTTCAATCAGCAGTAAGTAAAACCAAAAGAAAGCCCCATTTTGTGATTTTCTTGTCTTTTGATCAATGTTTTGAATAGCCAAACAAGTTCATAAATAGAGACAAGTGAGTGTCGGGATTCCAACGAATGGATCAAGTAGACAAGGGGCATGTTTGTTTTCGAAATTATTCTAGAATGCAAATGTATTCAACAAAATTTACAAAACCAACATTCAAAATCTTACACACAAACTCCAATACCTTTTCAAAAAAAAATTATAACAAATCTTCTCTCTCTATACTTTTTCACCTAACTCCAATACTTTTTTATTAAACAATTACATCAATCATCTCTCTCTACACCTTTTTACAAACTCTAACAAAAATTAAATATTTTTAAAACTTTTCACTAACCTTTACACAAAAACCTACAAAACTCTAATTTACATAAATATTCACAATTCTACCAAAACCTTACAATTTTTTACAAAACGAACACCCCCAAGGCCTAGGCGTCAACCTTGTGTTGAGATATTCGGATCTTGAGCAGAGACAAATTACACTTGGCAAATTGATGAATTATAGAATCAAATGCCTGAGTCACTCAAGGGATAGAAATAGCTAGGTTGTGACCAGCGCAGTGGAGTAAGGTTTTGTATAGAGGGCTCCCTCAGTGTTAAGGCACATGGGCAGAGCATCATCTGAGAGGGAAAGTACAATGGGGGATGAAAATGTGAAATGCAAACTGCAGCTCCCCTTGAGAGCTCTAGGTGTGCTGCATCATCCCTTGTCTGATCTAGGACATCTTCATGCTCCTCTTTCAACAAGGACCAGATTCATAGTGAAAGGCAATTACCTCTAGTGAACTGGCAGAAGAAAATAGGTGTGACGAAAGAGGTAGAAGACTAATGGGGTGTAGTTTGTCTGGCACGATCTTTGTGGCATCCCAATTGATTTTCTGTCTCTCTTTTTTACTTTTGTGCCACTTTTGTCAAATTTTAGCATCCTACGTGCATTATTTTCATAATTTTCTGTATGTGCTTATTACTTACTGAAACTTTTATCCTTGTCTAATCCTTGGATTGAATCAGCCATGTTTTCATTGAGTGCTTCTTGGTTGAAGTGAAATAATCTTGATCTTTACTTCGGTTACTTTGTTAGCAACCAAGGAACTGTCTTTGAGCTAGTAAGTCTCCTTATGGTGTTTGGTGGTGCTGTTACATAGTTGTGGTTTACAAGCATTGACCTTCCTCTTATATGAGATAAGATATTTCATAAACAATTCAAATTAAAATTGGTAAAATTGGGAGAATTGGTAACATGGGTTACCTGCTTCAAGTTGGTTCTAGGATAGTGGGCCGATAGGCAAACAAACAAAGGAAACATAGGAAGGAAGGTGCGAATTATGCTTACTATATTTGGAGTCTTCATCTGCTGTGACTTTTTATAGCCATACATGACAGATTTGCAAGCAAAGCATCTAGGAATAGGGTACATCATGTGATGGTTACGTATCTCATCATGCTGTGCTTCAGGTAAAGGAAATGCCCAATGTGTTGATTCTTCCGAGAAGTGCAGACTATAGTGAAGAAGTATGGTTGGAGATAAGGGAGAAAGCAATCTCTTTGTTGCAGACTTTCTTCTTTGATGGGGTTGTTCCAAAGAATGTCATCTCTGATGAGGAAGAAGAGGAAAGTGAAGTAGGTGATGAAAATGAACAATCTGATAGGCAAGACAAAGAAAGTGCTCTGCAGGCTTCAGTTGGTGACCGATGGACAGATGAAGTTCTTCCAAGTCCAGAAAGTTCTGAGAAAAAAGGTACTTATAAATCCAAAGAGACTCCTAGCCAGCCCCAGGTTTCAGGTTTGTCTCAAAGTACAACTACTCGATCTGAAGGAAGACGAAGCAGATCAGGTAAGAAGGCCAAGAAGAGGCATACACGTCAAAAATCCCAGCAAAAGTCAGATGAACCCTCAATGTTAGAAAAAGAAAGTAATTTGCTTCGAGAAGATGATACTGCTATGAGTGGCACAGAACAAGCATTAAGTTCCAGCTCACGGTTTGCTTCCCCAGAAGAATCAAGAAGTAGGAAAACGCCAACGGAATCACTGCAAGCATCAACTTCTGACCAGCTTTTAAAATCGAACCAGAAGCTTAGTGGAAAGCCTGATGAATTGTTGAAAGATGGCTATGTTGTAGCTTTATATCCTAGAGATCGTCCTGCACTACATGTCTCAAGGCAAAGAGTTAAAGGTGGTGGGTGGTTCCTAGATACCATGTCGAATGTAACAAAAAGAGATCCTGCAGCACAGTTCCTTGTTGTTATTAGAAGCAAGGTTTGTTGCTGGAAGTTCTCTATTTTATGTGGAGCATTATTCCTGCCTCATTTTCTTGTTACTGATAGGTTTGAATTGGACACGTTAATTGGAATCCTGGTTGGCTGATACGTCATTTTTTATGGATGACATCTTCTTCAGGACACAATTGGTTTGCGATCATTTGCTGCTGGTGGAAAGTTATTGCAGGTAATATGAAATTATGCAAGGTGGTGGACTACATAGTCATGGAACAGTTTTTGGCGCCTTTGAAACTGTTGCTTTTTAAATGTCCGATTTTTAAATCATCATCAATAAGACTTTCAGAAAGAAGGCTTTGGGTGTCAGTGGGATTGAATCATCGATACGAAACTACCTGACTTCCTAACCATCTAGCTGCATTTATATCATCGATATTCTTGTATTTGGTAACTGAATGATGTTCATTTTGATGTGGCAGATTAACAGAAGAACAGAATTTGTATTTGCCAGTCACAGTTTTGATGTTTGGGAGAGTTGGATGTTGGAAGGTCCTTTAGAGGAATGTCGGCTGGTTAACTGCAGAAATCCTTCAGTATGTTCACTTTTCTTCATAATACTGTCAAATAGTTGAGCTGCTACTTCCTGTGCATGCCCGCGGAAGATAACTGGTAGCTGTTGGTAATTAGAGCTGGGTTTTTTTTTCTTCTTTCTGGCTACCCAAATTCGATTTTGTAAGACTTCACACGAATCTACCTCGTCCACTTCGTATCTTCACATCCAATGATGGGTTCAGAAGGTTTAAGAATGAAAACAGAAAACACCGTTTCTGAAACCACCGGTATCACAATGTTGCACTATATCAAATTGTTAGGGGTCTAATTGCAATATTTACCCCTTTTTTCATGATGCAATTTGCAGGCAGTCCTACCTTTCTCACTCGAATGCCTTTACGCCCCCCCCCCCCTTTCCCCGTTCTTCCCCTCTTGTCTCTTCCTTTTCCCCACCCAATGGCTGTTCTGATAAGGTGCAGATCCAATTCAAACAAAGCATAATTCTGGGCAATGCCTGACTTTGATGCACATGTCCTTGTGCATAAGTCAGCTTTTAATATTGCCATAGTAGGTGCTCTGAATTACTTAACGTCCCCCCCTCCTCCCCCGTCTGCACCTCCAATTTTCCCCTGCGTATTTTGTTTCTACTATAATGGTGTTATTGTTGGCAAACTGTAGGCTTTTCTGGATGTACGCATTGAGGTTTTAGCAGCTGTAGGGGAAGATGATGGTGTTACTCGCTGGGTTGATTAAATTCTGAAGAGTCGAGAATGCTAACTGTTTCCTGCCCATGAGGTTCGTCTCGATTTGAGACAATTTAAAAGTTGTAAAGCGTTATTTTACTTTTTCCCCTTTTCTTCTCCCCCCTTCCTCTTCCATTTGTTTTTCGGTTTTTTTTTTTTATTATATTTGGAGGTGCTGTGAGCTACGCCTTTTGTGTTCTACCTTATTTGGCCTCCATATGAGATGAATGTACGTTATAATATACGAGAGATATTCCCTTCAAGCCTATGGGATTTGTTCTTTGGGAATGCCATTTATTCGCGCATCTTATTGATTTGTGTTGCAACTTAAACCTCTGAACACTTTCCCACACACTTACAAAGAGGTCTCTGGGACGCGAATCACATGAAAAGCATATTCTTATGAAATGCTTATGTTTCGTTTGGCCAAAATGACCAAGCAAAGTTATTTACGTTTAGATGAGCTTAAGCTCGAAGCTCCCTAGGATTCTCAAGGGTATATGAGCTTAAGCTCGAGGGCCTCATGGCCTGCTCTGCTCTTTCACTTAGGATATGTAAATACAGAATAAGGCTCACCAAGGCTAGGGACTGTCTACTAATTCCCCCCACCATGCTTCCAATTCACCTAATTATTTTGCGGGTTAGATGTTGGTCCCACTTTGTTTGTGGTAGGTCTAATGACGGACTCTAGGACAGATCGTCGTAGGTCTTCTGTGTGTCCATGATTACTTAATTTGGTAATGGGGTAGTTTGAAGTTTAATTTGCTTTGTAGTCACTCTCTGATTCGTTGCTCTCAGATCGTCTGGTTCGTTGACTAAACGGGCAAGATCCTGGTAGATTGATAGCCACGGACCGTGCTATAAACTTTTGGTATACTTTTCAATTTTTGTCGTTATTTTTTTTTTCCCAAGCCAAGGCCCGGTTGGAGGTGCTGTGAGCTACGCCTTTTGTGTTCTACCTTATTTGGCCTCCATATGAGATGAATGTACGTTATAATATACGAGAGATATTCCCTTCAAGCCTATGGGATTTGTTCTTTGGGAATGCCATTTATTCGCGCATCTTATTGATTTGTGTTGCAACTTAAACCTCTGAACACTTTCCCACACACTTACAAAGAGGTCTCTGGGACGCGAATCACATGAAAAGCATATTCTTATGAAATGCTTATGTTTCGTTTGGCCAAAATGACCAAGCAAAGTTATTTACGTTTAGATGAGCTTAAGCTCGAAGCTCCCTAGGATTCTCAAGGGTATATGAGCTTAAGCTCGAGGGCCTCATGGCCTGCTCTGCTCTTTCACTTAGGATATGTAAATACAGAATAAGGCTCACCAAGGCTAGGGACTGTCTACTAATTCCCCCCACCATGCTTCCAATTCACCTAATTATTTTGCGGGTTAGATGTTGGTCCCACTTTGTTTGTGGTAGGTCTAATGACGGACTCTAGGACAGATCGTCGTAGGTCTTCTGTGTGTCCATGATTACTTAATTTGGTAATGGGGTAGTTTGAAGTTTAATTTGCTTTGTAGTCACTCTCTGATTCGTTGCTCTCAGATCGTCTGGTTCGTTGACTAAACGGGCAAGATCCTGGTAGATTGATAGCCACGGACCGTGCTATAAACTTTTGGTATACTTTTCAATTTTTGTCGGTGTTTCCTGAGAAGGATGCCAAGGTGGCAAGGTTATTTACCCGTCACACTAGTCCAAATCCCAATAACGAGAAGCAGCAACCTACACGTTACACGTCGCGATATCTTTTGGCCTCCTATTTTTGTTTTGCTCTACTTTTATAGAAAGACGAATTTGGCCCGTCTTGCCACTCTAAAATTTTAGATATCAAATTATATATTTTTATTAATTTTTATATTTTAAATTTAGATACTATATATATATATATTTTTTTTTTTTAAATTCAGAAGTTCTCAAAATCGAGCTACTTCGTATATTTGACTTTATAAATCAATCTAAGAACATGTGTTATGACTCTTCTCAACACACTCCAATTAAGTGAGGACAATAAAAACAGTATTGCAGCTCGAAACGATACCACATCTTCACTCACAAACATTACGCGTACTAATTTAGCGGAAAAGCTTGAGCAAAATACGTGTAATTATTAGTCACGGATCGTCAAATAAACGTCCAAAATCCGAACGTCGGACATTTGTAGCGGTCCCACTTGGCTGAGTCTAGAAGAAGCGATAATTTTTATATTAATTGTGTTTTTTTTTTTTGCAACTTTAATATTCATTTATTAAAAAATAACAGTACAAAAGATAGCTTTTGTATGATCCGGCGGTACACGAGGCACCACTTGGCTCTCTCATATTCACTGTGATTCCCGATCCCCAGTATCAAATCTGCCACGCGTACGGTACTCCCTAAGCCCGGTAGGCATAGTTTCGTCCTTAAGTCGTTCCACGCGCTTTCACAAATAACAATCCCCTCACAACCCGCCAACGTCTTCTATATAAAGGGATTCATAGGCCGGCTGAATTTCTCAATTTGTAAACCACATACTCTTGCTAGTCCCACTAACAGAAGAAAACATAACGCTGAAACTCGGACACACTCAAAAGCAAAGCAATCGCAGCCAAGCAAAAACTATTAAAAAAAAAGAAACAGTTGGGGATTTTTGGTGGATTCTGGTTGTTTCGGAAGCGTTATGGTGTCTGTGAACACAAACCCAGCTCAGGGGTTTTACTTCTTCGATCCTCCGAATATGGGCCTTCCGGGCATCAATTCTCTGCCGCCGCCAACTATCACGACCACCACGTCGACGACCACAGCAACCACCGTTGCTAATGCTAGTACGGCGTCGTTCCCGGATGATCCGAGTAAGAAGATCCGGAAGCCGTACACGATTACCAAGTCCAGGGAGAGCTGGACGGAGCAGGAGCACGACAAGTTTCTCGAAGCTCTCCAATTGTGAGTGTTCGTTATTCTTCCCAATTTCTCCGTTTCTGCGTTAGAAATTAGTTTGGTTTCTGTGAAAATTGAGGAAATAGAGCGAAAATCGACGTTTGGTTTTTTCTTGTTCTTTGAGGCTTTATGCTGTTTTCAGTGAAAGATTCTGTATCAAATTAATTGAACTCCTTAATTTACGAAACAGTTCCCTGGGTATATTCCGCATAGAGAATAGTCTCTGGCTGCTTTTAGCTTCAAGTTTTAGGACTGACTCTGAAACTGACAATTATTTATTTATGTGTTTTTCTTCTTATCCAATAATTTCTGTATATGAGAACCAACGCTCTGGTTCTGGTTATTGTTTCTAAATTATCTTATTTTCATGCTTGAATTATTTCAGATTTGATCGTGACTGGAAGAAAATTGAAGCATTTGTAGGGTCTAAGACTGTTATCCAGGTAATTTCACTGTTTCAAGCCTTTTGTCATAAATGGCATGACTTACATATTAGAGTGAAGTTAATACACTATTGGATACTTTGAGGACGAAAATCTTTTAACTAAGCCTCTGTGTCAGAGTGTTAGTCTGGAAATATTAGGTGATAATGAGACTTATTTGCTTCTCCAATACTGCAAACACAATCACAACCAACCTGAGCATTCTTCTAATATAGGTTTGGTGGGTGTTGCGTCCATTGCCTGCTCTTCCATGTATCCTAACATCTTTGTCTTTAATATTCTTGTTTTGGTAGATACGTAGCCATGCACAGAAATACTTTCTGAAGGTTCAGAAGAGTGGAGCAAGTGAGCATGTACCGCCGCCTCGGCCAAAGAGAAAGGCAGCCCATCCATATCCACAGAAAGCCCCTAAAAATGGTTAGCATGGTTGAAACCCTTTTCTTTTCTTTTTTCCTTTTTTGTTATCCATTTGAGTTTTAAATAATGCTTTGCTCTTATATGTACTACAGCAGCTCCAGTTGTATGCCAAGTTCCCGGCCCATATCAATCTTCATCTGCTATGCTTGATCCTGCATATGTTTTCCAGCCAGATTCATCAGCAGTTCCTGGGAATGCAATTACCGGTTCAACTTTGTCTTCTTGGAATTTTAGCTCTGAACCACCCATTGGTGCCTCCCAATCGACTAAAGGTTTTGCGCTGTTCTTACTCTGTCTTTGCCAGTTGAAACTTGATTAGTGTCTTTTAGTCTAATGATATTTTGGCCCCATTGTCTAAGCATTATATTTCTTTTTCTGGTTTTTTAGATGATGCAGGATTGGGTAGGCCAACCATTGCACCAAATTTCTGCAATAGCAGTAGTAATGAGAGCACTCCAAGGACTTGGTCTAGAGGGGAAAAAGTTGATCGATGGGATCATGGAAATCCAGTTCGAGGTTAGTGTTTTTTTTTTTTTTAAAAAAAAGAAAACCTTCTAACTAAGAGTTGAGAGTAAAGGCATAACCAGAGTGAATTTTATGTTTTCTACCTACAGAACTGTGAGAATAAGAAAGGGCGCTGTCTCATTTTGCTAATGTGTTGACTATAGCCAGTCATGCAATAGCAAATTTTATATGATCATCTCCGGAGTCTAATGCAAGCTAGGCTTTGGTTCTTGTAGTGGACCAGTAAAAAGATTTTCCCATCAAGACATGTATCATGTCAATTTCTATTGGGATAGTATAATTCTTTTGTTCCTGTAATATTCTCTCAATGACACACGGCATCACATTGTCCCAACTATAATCCTTTTCAACGGGGAGCTCTACCTTGAATGTAAGCTATGTTTATAAACAATCACCTGTGCTTTTCTCACAAACCAACACTAGGCTGTCTTTTAGCTTTTACCATTACCTTGTAATCTTCTTGAAGCAATGTCTCGAGGATGCATTACACATGATCAATTCTAGCTATCAGCCCATAAAGCGTATGAGGAAGAGTGAGAAACCGTTTTAGGAGCTTCAATAGGGCTGATTTGTTGTATCATCTGGATTAGGCTTAAAGTTTGAAACCTAAAATGTCAATATTACTCCCACTCAGCTTTTTACTTATTGTTTCTACCTCTTTGCTATGTGTCCTATGAGGTTTAGCCTCTTTTGTCTTGTAAATCTTCAGACATTCCTTTTTCCATGAAGTACTATAGAACATGGACAAGAGATGCCTCCACTTTTTCCAGTATTTTCACTCTCCTTTCCTGCTCATTGATCCAAAACTTGGCTGCAACACACTTTCCTATATAGTTGAAGATTCTACGTTACTGTCGCTTGTGTTGGTCATTATCTGCTCGTTATTCTTCGTGACCTGATATTTTTGATAAACTCACTTGCTGTTTGATTGCAGCAATGCCAGATTTCGCTCAAGTGTACCGCTTCATTGGCAGTGTCTTCGATCCCAATGCCACTGATCATTTGCAGAGATTGAAGCAGATGGACCAAGTAAATTTGGAAACTGTATGTCCTATTCAAATGTCTAATACCTTTATTTGACTTTTATTGGCATAATTATCATGCTCAGGAGCAAAGGAATATGGCTCACACTTCTTTTCCAATAGGGCTTTTATGCTTTAGGTTTGTCCATTCCTTTGATCTCTGTTGAAGCTGCTGATTGACTGAAAGCATTTTTGTGCATTCTTTCAGGCCTCGCTGTTGATGAGAAACCTCTCTATCAATTTGACAAGTCCTGAGTTCGGGGATCAAGTAAGCTCTCTCTCTCTCTCTATGGTCTTCTTCTTGATTTGACTATTTCTAATGATGTGTCTGTCAACCTCATACAAATTCGTACATTTTCACTTTGTTATCCCAAATTCTGTCTCAATCTGTTAGTTTCCTACCTACCATTTTTGTGATGTATATGATCTGTGGATCTTTTAATATCGCACAATGGTGTATGAGCTCTTATAGGTTATTCTTTTGAAATTTGGGCCTACAGTTCCTGGTCTACTATGGTGCTTTTTTTTTTCTTTTTTTTTGTGGGGTGGGGGGGTGTTTTCTGGTGAGGTTGAGGGAAATAATCTGTCATGCATGCTATATTTATCTGATGTTTCCGATGTGTCTCCAGACAATTATTTTTACATGTATCTCGTAAAATGCTATTGTATGCAGCTGTCGATTCTCTTGCAACAAGAAGCATGATTATCAATTATTCATGTTTTTTAATTTGTTAAAACCCACTCATTTTGTGAAATGTCTATGAAATTGATACAGAGGACACTGCTTTCATTGTATGATGCTGACACAGAGAAGGCTAAATCTGGTAGCGCTTGGAACAATCCCTACTCAGATCAATCACATAGTGCCATTCTTTCTGCTTAGGGTGAGACAGATAAAATGACTCTTCAACCATGACAGTCTTAGTTATTTCTCCCCTACCAATTTATTCCATCCAATTTGCTGACTAGTAACATAAATGCAGGGGACAGCAAAGCAATGTCGAATACCTATGCTAACTATGGATATGGCATCATAATGCCAATACATATGTGTACATAAGCTCTTTAGAGGACTACCAGTGAGTAGCACAGCTCATCAGTCGACCAATGTTCTTCTGCTGCCATGTGTGTATTGTGTACAAACATCTCCAACAAATCGTTGTAGGATGAAAAAGATTTCATCATTAGAAGCTTTGTACCGGGAGCTATCGTGTAAATAGTTCTGAGTGGTTTATGTGATGTAGTTTTGACTGTATATAGTATAAGTTTGTCTCTTGGAGGTTTTGCATAGTCCATGAGTTGTTGGAGTTTTCTGTCTATTGACCTGATGATACGACTGTTTCTGTCTGTGTGAACTCTGCTGCAATTGAAGACTTCTTTATAACTTAATACAAATGTTTTTTTCTGGAAAGATAACATAGTTGGTTAAATTTTTACTCCGATACTTGCAGTTTCTTCTGATTGTAGCTAATTGCATTAGAGCAGATTACTTTTGAATGGGTTTTCAACGTGAAATTACTTGCAGACATATCACTCCAATCAGTTCTGCTCCTTTAGGTGTTTTCATTGGCATCCACCTTTTGAAGGAAAAGGGCTACTTTTCCCCGTCAGTTAAATCTTGTAGTGAGCCGCTTGCTTCCTTCATATGCAATGTCTGTTTGACTAAATTCCTGTGAAATTACGCTTGTTTTCATTGTTTTCTTGGGAGTTCATGCATGAGCCACCAGTTGCTATCCTTCACCATAAGAAAGTTCTCGTTGACCTTTCCCATGGTGTTTATTTTGACCTCAATGGATTTAAGATTTGAGTAAAAACTTCTAGGGAAATCTCATTGTAAACCTTCAAATTATAAAACTAATGTCACTTTAGGGTCCAAATTACTAATGTTACAGGGCTGAATTGTTGAATTTTTTTTTTTATAGTTGTAATGCTGCAACGAATTTGGTAGTTTGATACCTAATTGAGATTTGCACGGTAATTTGGGATGGTAAAGTGAAGGGCTCTGGAATATCTTCCAGTTGTGGCCCGTCTATGGTTGTCTGGCATTTTCTCTGCAGCTACTGAAGAAGAATGTAGCTGGTGATAAATTTTATGGCTGAGACTGCCGAAATGCCTTTGTTCCCCTTCCTCTCTACAACTCTACAACACCACGCCCCCCCGGCGCGCCTGTGGGCGGAAAACAGAAAAAGGTTGAAGCAAATCTGCGTTGACGCCCTGTTCAACAAAGTAAAATACTGGCTACTGGTAAGTAAATACTAGCTACTTTCCACGTTCAGTTTATCACAAAGGAAAGGGAAGGAGGCTAGTATACTTCTTTACATGACTCTCAAGATATGACATTTTTGAATACTCAGAAGCACCACAAAATGAGACAAATTCGGGGAAGGTAACCCTTACGCAGATTCTAGACTTGTTACATAAAGAAAATAATACACCAAAATGATAAAAATGGGAGCGAGAGCTTGTCAAGTTCAACTGCATAATTCACACATCCAAATCATTTTCATTTAACATCACCATTGTGAAGGGATACCTAGCAAATCTTACAACAAAATAGCAAGAAGATACAAGTAGATCTAACACTTATCTCCGCGCTCGGCCCTTTGATTTTGAATCAAAATGGTGAGACCTCAGCTTCTTTTTGCGCACCACAGCTGTTGAACCGCCACCCTCTCGGAATGGCATCCCCATGAGAGCCAAAAGCCTCTGGGCTTCTTGATCTGTTTTAGCTGTTGTTACAATGCAAACATCCATTCCCCTTGGTTTACCAAGTAAATCAAACCTGATTTCCGGGAATACACTCTGTTCACGAATCCCAACGCTGTAATTCCCATGACCGTCAAAGCTGTTTGGGTTTACACCTTGGAAATCCCTTGTCCTAGGAAATCCCAAGTTAATGAGCCGATCTAGGAAGGAATACATTACCTGTCAAAATCAAACAACATCCATGACGCACAAGATTGCATATGTTTCATCCATGCACAAACTTACGAATGCCAGTTTGTGATTCGGCGGCCATGCACCACTAATGCTTGATAAGTTAAATAATGCCATGCATTTTTTTTTTAATTCTGTTTAAATTGGCAGGGTTTGCGGGAAGTAAATCAGTACAAGAAACAAAAAAATATGCGCATATGCACACAGAGACAGTCTTAAAGAAAACTGAGTATAATGAACATCAATCTATTGCAATTAAGTTTTTGCAATTTTACGAGCATAGTCATCATCTATACAATTTTTCTTCTTTCTATCCTCTGTATTATATTCACAACAAACTTAAGTGAATAATCATCAGAAGTATGTCTAGACGGTCTTTGTCTAGAGCATTCCCATCCCCCCACCCCTGCCCACTGTGTAAAGAGAGGCAAAGGTCCTGCCATTCTTGTAGTCTGGCAACACATTTTGAGAAGCCTAAGGGAAGAGACTTGCTTCTTTTAATCAGATTTTGTAGATTATCACCTGCAAGATCACTAAACTTACCATTTCCTCATACCACTGCCATCTCATCATCACCAATGGAACTGCCATTACCAGTTACATACACAACCCATCCTCACAACCAGCAGGACGATGCTGTTGCCATTATCAATAGCACAATTAACATACAACTGCTAATGCGATCACCACTGCCACCACCACTGGTGTTCTAATTTCATTACAGACAAGTACATATATCATCATCTCCAGTCTGATACTCACTACAGCTTTCGCTTATAAAAAAAAAGATACTCACTACAGCTTTCAACATGGAGGCAGCTCCTCCCCATCGGTTCCATCACTAAATTAATACATTCAGTTCTTACACCTTCTGCAAACCATACAAATTGAGTGTTGCATCAACTGTCATGGTATAAAAACTGCTACCACAACCCACATAGCTTCCAATATACTCTTATACAGCAAAATCTTCAAACACTGTGGAGAAGTAGAGGAGCAACATGGATATCCATTGCAGAGGATATAGCACATTAAGTAATGCATTCTTCTTTTTATCCATATTTTCAAGCACTAGTGGTTGTCCATATGAACATTTACATTGAGAATTAAACTTAAAAGACATCATAAATCTTTCCTGCATAATGAGCATCATCTCTCCCTACCTGAAGAAAAAAATTTGAGAACCACAATTGAAGGAACAAAGACATGCTTACGTTTCCTCTGAGTGTGACAGCAATCCCAAGCGGTTGGCCCTCCCTAATCTTGAAGGTGGCAATGGCCAGTCTTGCTCTTGTCTTTACAGGCCTCTGCCCTGTAATGAGTGCCAGGTCATTCATTGCCGCTTCCAAACCCTTAGCATTCTGCTGAGCATCCCCGATACCGCAATTCACCACAATCTTCTCAATCTTCGGAACCTATGTTGCAAAATTGAAGTGAAAAGTGTCACCATCTACTTCACGCCAAAATATTAAAGACCCCATATTTGCTGACAAAGAATAAAAAGTAATGCAAGCTTTAGTCAATTCAGCTAAAGTCTTTCTAGAGTTTTATAAATGGACACTTATTCACAAGTTCAAGTTCTAACCATCTCCCACGTTTTCTCAGTAACCAAACATAGACCCTCGAACCACTTTCAATCCAACAAACAGAGCTCATCCAACAAGCAATACAAAATTATAAAAGTACAAAAATTAAACCACAAATATTGCAGCCCCATTGCTGCATTAGTTGAATAAAAGAGAAAAAAAATCCTTACCTCGAGGATGTTCTTGTACGAAAACTCTTCCTTGAGCTTCGGAATGATCTTGTCGAGGTAAGTGGCCTTGAGCCGATTGACCTTCTCAGACTCGACCTTCTCAACCAGCACAGTACCAGTCGCGGCCTTTACCGAGACAAGCCCAATTTTATGGCTTCTGGGAGGAATCCGTACGGACAGTTGGGCCGAAAAGAGTGGGGACTGGCCGTGAAATGACGACGTCGCAGACCGTAGGAGGGAAGGACTCGCCATCATTTGAAATTCGAGTTTGCTATCTCGCTATGGGGTGTGTTAGAGAGCTTCGCTGTTTGCTTCGTTGAAATTCGTGAGGGCTGTGTTCGTTTCGAAGCTGGACAAGCCGGGTAGTGATAAGGTGACCGGGGGTACAGAGAGGAGGGCCCGGAGGGGAATTGGAGTGGGTACGACCTGAAAAGACACTGCGATATCGTAAATCCAAGGGTTGAGGTGTTGCCTGCAGTGGAAAATCATTTTCTTTTCATTTTTTTTAAATAAACAGTGGAAAATGATAGAGCGTGACGTCATTATCCATGACTGTTAAGTGAACAGTGAAAAAAACAAAATCCAAAATCCAAAGTGATTATTTCACTAGTTTCTTTTTATGGCATAAATGTTGTTGATTAATTTTTTTAAAATAAAGAGAAAAACGCGTTGTACTCGACTTTCTTACTTTACGAGGGTTCGAGTTGAGGTGTGTCAACGCCTGCGAGAAAACGCCGAGCTTTAAATATTGCCTTTTGTCTCTCAAATCAAATCATACTTGCCCACGCAGGCCGCGCCTGTCTTAGCCGCCCACCGCAGCTACTATCTCTTCTTCTCTCCTCTGCCACATCTCTCCGTCACCGAGCCATTTGGGAATGTTGTTCAACAGTGTTGAATAATTGAATTTGTGATATTTAGTCTTCAAAGTGTTGGTGATTCTCTCTCTATTCGGTTTGTTGATTTTAATTTGTTCTATTGGAAGCATTGGGGGCATATGTTATTGCTTAATTTTCCTCCCTTTGTTTGCGATTTTTAGGGTTTCGAATTTGATTTTGGGGTTGCATAAGTAGAGAGAGAAAAGGGAAGAAAATAGTGCTGGGATTGCTTATACTCTGCTGGTAATTCTTATCAAGGCTATCTCTCTCTCTCTCTCACGCACACAGGCTTGCAGCTTTACTAGACACAAGCTACTTTTCTTTTACTGCTTATTTTAAATCTTTAGTTTCCATGATACTGTAATGGGCTTAATTTCCTCGATAATCTGGTCTTATTGACTAGGCCTGATCGAAGAAGTAAACATGAAATCATTTTTAGGTCTACTGGTTCGAACATTATTCCTTTTCAGTGAAACATATTTGTTTATTAATGTCAAGTATATATATTTTTGGTTTTCTTGGTTTGTTCTGCTTCTCAGTTTATGAACATCCCACATAATGCCCTTCTCCTGGAAGCCCTGTGTTGGTGCAAAAAACCAGCTACACTTTAAGCTGCTTTCTGATCGAGTTCCTTCAATTGTTCTCATTACTTTTTAACTTTCAGATATTCAGAAGTTTAGTCAGTTAGGCAGATATTGTGATTGTATGAAGTGGAACTGCAACATTTCGCCGTTTATTCCATCTAATATATTTCCTTTGACAAGTGACAGCAACACTTATTTTTCATATATATATATATTTATTTTTATTTTTTTTCTCAGGAACTATAAGTGGGTGCTCTTGCTTGAATATTAGAAACTGTGAACCTATCTATCAAGAAACGAGTGCTTATATTTTTACAAATTATCAAGTGTTATCCAAGGCTTTGAGCGGTAGGGGGAATATTCTTCAGATTATCTAGTCTCACTGATAGTTCAAAGGTGTCCTTAAAGCAGTCTTACTCTTCTCTATTAGTTTTGGTAAAACATGTATAGTTTGATCAAGTAGCAGCTATGTGTTATAGCTCGGATATAAAGGCTAGCAATTTAATGCCAACTACATAATATTTTAAGTCTTCTGCAGAAACCTAAAGACTTTCAATTAATTTATTTCTTATATTCAATAATGTTATGCTATTATGTAAATCATTAAGCACGCCAAACATCACAAAAATGTTTTCAAGAAAGCTTTTTTAGAATGACTGTCGAACACTGGAAAATAAGAAATTTTCCCGACAATATTTCACTTGAGCAGGTTTTACATAACTTTTGACTAATAACTTAGGGCTTGGAGAGTAGTTTTATAAGGCTGTGTGGGGTAATAGTTATGCATTATAGCTTCCACCATATATTTCTCAAAAGCTTTATATTGGTTCTGGAGTTTCTCACATGCATGAGATTGGTATTTTGTGGAGGATACCTAATTCATAAGCTCGCTCCTGAAACTCACTAGCAAAGCAATGACGCTGTCGGAGGAGGAAATCACTAGGCTTTTCAGGATCCGAAGAACAGTGATGCAAATGCTGAAGGACCGTGGTTATTTTGTTGGGGACTTTGAGATTGACATGTCCAAAGAGCAGTTCAGGAATAAATATGGTGAGAGCATGAAGAGGGAAGACCTTGTTATCAATAAGCACAAGCGAAATGATAGCTCTGATCAGGTACTTATTCAATCAGCTGTCTTCATAAATGTTGCTTCTGGATTCAGTGGTAATCTTATGATTCTTGTTGATATCTTGAGTTTTCCTGTTGCAGTAGCTGTGGGATTACTGTGATGGGCTTGAAGTAAATATTACTGACAGCTCTGACCTTTTTTACCCATCTATTATTTATGAGCAAAGTTATCACTGCGATTGATAGTTAATCACAAAAGAGTTAATTGGGTTGAAGGGAATTTCCCATAAACTTTGGTGCTACACGTCTATGTTTGTGTATACCCAAGTGAAAACCTGTGAATTACATGGGGGGACTGAGGTGGAGTGTGGATACATTGATATGTGGAAGAATCCATGCTTTAGTGGTGTATTCTTGTTTGAATTAATGTGTTGTTGTTCGTCATTAGTTTGGTGTGGCTAGTTATCTTCAGGTCCATCGTTATTTGTGCCAGTGCCTGTAGGTTACAGTTATATCTGTATAAAGATACAAATTGTTAGGGGAGTGGCTTCTTAATATGTAGGTATTGGCTGGCGCATGCGTACCTTTTTCTTGCTTCTGGTAAGAGTATAGAATTTTCTCGTACAGATTTCTCTAATATGTGCTTTTGATTTTTTATTACAAATGCATTTACACTTCCGTTGATGTATGAACTCATTGCTATAATTCGTTAGAAATTAGAGAAAGTAGAGCTAGATCAATTTCTATGACAGGACTGTTCAATGAATGCACTCAGTCTCACACGCATGAATGTGTGGGTGTCAGGTGTGGGTGTGTCTACTTATATAGGTGCTTAGAATGTAATCTGGAATTTTTTGTCTGTCTTCTTGTTTGTTGTTTCTTGTATACCAGATCTATATTTTCTTCCCTGAGGAACAAAAGGTTGGTGTTAAAACAATGAAGACTTATTCCCAACGCATGAAGACAGAGAATGTTTTCAGAGCAATCTTGGTGGTTCAACAAAATTTGACTCCATTTGCTCGCAGCTCTATAAGTGAGATTTCTTCGAAATTTCACTTGGAGGTTTTCCAGGTAAAAGTGATTGCTTTGATGATGGTGTAAGAACAATATTGCAGCCTTTGAATTTTCTCTACATATTGTTGCTGTTTCCTTACAAAAGGAATTTTAGTGTTCATTCAGGACTATTCCAATAGCCCACTTCACTTTTTTTCTTTTTCAATCTCCTAAGGGTCTTGACACTGACGGTGTATCTGTTGAATTGAACCTGAACATCTGAGCTTTTAGTACTTTGATTGATCAAAACTTATTAATGGCTCTACTGGATAGCTAGGTTCTAATGGATATAGTACTTAGTGTAGAAATTCCCTTTGGAATGTTTATACAACGAGTCACCCAGTCTTGCAACTTGATGGTTGAAGGAACTTAGTCTAGATATATTCCGAAGAAAGAATCTTTCATGTTACATTGCAAGTTCTTTTGACGTTATAATTATCTTGATCTTGCCCTAGTATGCGTTGGCGAACTCCATCTTCTTATTGGCATGCAATAATTCCTGAACATAGTGGAAGATAGTCATTTCTTTTTTATATTTTCATATTTTCCACTATTAATTCCATCGTTACAGGAGGCAGAGTTGTTGGTAAACATTAAAGAGCACGTTCTTGTTCCTGAGCATCAGGTCCTTACTAGTGAGGAGAAGAAAACTCTGCTGGAGAGGTACACTGTGAAAGAAACACAGGTGAGTATATCTTTGTATTGAAGTTATAACTTCCAAATATCTGGAAAATTGAAGGAGTAACATTTGTTTACAATACTTACCCCAATGTAAAGAGGAAAAAAAATGTTAGCATGCATATGGGACTTTTAGGAGGTTTTCAGGCCAAAAATAAATTAATTTCTCTCTTTTAATTCACAGCTATTTTGTTTTTCATGAACAAGTTACTCCTTATTTATATTATACTTTTGGGGAAAAGTTACTTTGAACCCTTTAACTACAAATGAAATTTCAAATAAGGTTCTAAACTACCAATTTTGACACATTAAGCTCTCTAATTTTTACAATTAATCAAATTGTGCCTTGAAATAAAATCTGACTATCAAAACTGTGCCACATGGCTCATTTATAACGCACGTGGCACGAGTTTGATAGTTGGATCTTTTTTAAGAGTGCAAATTGATGAAGTTTGGTAGTTCTTGATATGTTAAAAGTGGTACTTGAGATTCTTGTATGAGATTGTTTTGGTAGTTTGAGGGCTAAAGTGACTTTTTTCTTATCTTGCTAAGGATTCAAATGTTTTGCTCTAATCAAGCCGTAGTCAGTAGTCATTTTGGATTTCTTGATCCCGGGAGATTTTCAGCCTTTCAGTTTTAGTGTAAATTTTTTCAGATGATTTGAGTTCTGTCTACTCATGTTTTCCCATTCCAAGATTTTTAGAAAAAATTTGGCGGTGTTGGATGTCATTTTCTGAATGCCCGCCATGTTTTAGCGCTTCTGTTCCCAATCTTTCATATTTTGTCTTTTGATATCTGCTATGTTTTGGATTTGAGTCAGCTACCCCGTATTCAAGTGACGGATCCAATTGCAAGATATTATGGGCTGAAGCGTGGACAAGTTGTGAAGATAATCAGACCAAGTGAAACTGCGGGCCGATATGTCACTTACCGATATGTTGTATAAAACTAGTTTACATCTTCACAACTGCTTAGGAAAGGGTTTGAAACTTCTTTGCCTCGGACAAAAATGTCATGACCCCAATGGTTTTGTACTAAGAATTTTGAAAACGATGCTGTTTAATACTTCTCTAAATCGACTACAAAAGGAAACTAATGGGATGCACGTTCTAACTTTTAATCCATTCTCGGATGACTTTTCTATGGCAAAAGAATTAGAAACATATAATTTATATAGTTTGCTACTTCTTGGAAAGTTAAACTATAGTGTAGGGTGATAAATGATAATTTGCCCAAGTCTTATTAAAAAAAAAATAAATCATACCCTATTTTGTGGATCAAACCTTTTTTTTCCTTCTCTAATGGACAGTTTTTAGGTGCGACCGGAATATTCGCCACGGGATGCTATGTAACAGAAGGGCGGATCTACTTACGAAAAAGCCCCTAAGATGGGAAATAATAGCTTTTGATTGAATAGCGGAAATATATATATATAGCCTGGACAATTTTTTATTTTGGATCAATATCTTAGTTTCTTTAAATTTGCCGTCACTCATTTACATAGTGTTTGTTTATAAAAAATTTTTATAAAATTTTATTTTTATAAATATATTTTAAAATTTTACTTTTACTTTTACTACTTATTTACTAATTTTAATACTATCTATTTTTAACACCAAAACAAAATTTTATTAAAATTTTACAACCAAAAACACTAGTTGTCCTGTGAATACGACATGCCAACAAGAGCAACGGGGTATTATGACAAAATATGAAAGCCCAGGGCATTTCATTAATACTGATAAAAGAAGATAAATGAAAACCTAAAACTGGAGAGTTTTTACATTAGCCCCAGATATGTCTAAAGTCGACGTCTCCACTCGCCATGAATGCGCATAACATCCACGCCTCGATAAGAATCATCCCTCTCCCATACAGGGGATTAACAAGCTTAGGATAAATAGCCCAAAAACAAAAAAGGGATTAACAAAAAAAACTTGATTTGCATATATATAACTCGGATCTGGTTGGAAGAATTTTTTTCAATACTAATTTTTTAAAGGGAAATTTAAAAATTATTATCTGAATTTTTATGAGTTTTAAAAAAATTACCTAGGTTTTTAGATTTGACAAATAATTGTCTTATTTAGGGTAAGTTTGTAAAATTATCCCCTTTGTCACATTTGTATTCATATTTTTAATGGAATTGATAATATAGCACGCCAAGTGTCAATATATAGTCATGTGACATGTCACGTGTCTAAGAAAAAATTATAAATTACATTTATTTAATTTAATGAGTTTTGTTTTTGTATATTGACAAGTAATGCGTCACGTTATCAATTTTGTTATAAACCAGATGAAAAAGTAATTGAAGAAATCATTTTGTACGCTTTGTTTAAAAGTCAATAGAAGCCGATGTTTTAAATTTGATATGATAAAATTGGCTAAAACTCTGACACTCATAGATTATTTTATAATATGTGAAACTTGCGGTATTAGCTTATGTATTTAAAGTTTAAAGGTAGCCTCAATCGTCATTAACAAATATATATTTATTTACATTTTTTTAAAAAAAGTTAATACTGTTGCTAGTCATTTTATACCGAAAATAATGAGTTTAAGTGGGTTGAATTGTATTTAAATTTAGAGGATGATTATTAATTAATAAATAAGGAAATAAAAGATTTCCAACAAAAGGCGTGCTACACAAACAAAGCAGCTGCGCGTGAGTGTATTTCTATTTTCTTTGTATAATTTTTGTATTTCTAAGAACCTTTGTCTAATTTCTTTTTTTTGGGTAACAGGAGGAAGGTTTTTTCTGCAACAGGGGAAAGGAACGTCTAGGCTCTAACAGACTCTCTCTCTTCTTGCTCGAAAGAAAAACGAAAAAGAAAAGGAGCCCTTCGTCCTTCATTCTGTCACTCTGAAACTCCCTTTTTCGATCTCCTCCGACGACGTGTAGAAGAACCCACTGATCAGAACCCTAACTTTCACTGGCCACAGCACGCGACTGTAATTTTCTCTCTAGCTTTCCGATCCAGGTTACCAAAACCCTAAAATTTTGAAGCTTATTGATTAAACCGAAACCCTAGACTTTTGTCAACCTTTACATCTATCGGGAGCTATTTTGATCGAAATTCAGGAATTTTTTCGCGGTAATATATTGATTCAGTTAGTAGTTTGTGCGAGATTCGGGCTCTGATATGTGAGAAAGGTGATAGTTTGTGTATGTATATATATATATCTCTCTCTATGTTTTGGACTTGAGTTTCTGGGGATAGGGTTGTGGAAGATGGTTGGAATTGGATAAATTTAGAAAGAGAGTTTGGAAGGTATCTGAATTTCTGGTTCCGTTGGGTTTTCTTGTTGATCTAGATCGTAGGAAAAAAAGCCTATATTTTAGAATCAGCTGTTTAGATTTTGGGATGAGTTGGATTTGATAGGGTTAAAGTTTACCTTGGAAATGGCGGAGAAAGTCGATTGATGAGCAGGATTGGCAATTTTATTGCACCTAAATTGTAGCTTTTTACTATTGTAGTTTGTTGTATAGGAGTTGGATTCTCATTGGGTGGAGACATTAGTTGTTTATGAGAATTGGTGAAGCTTTCCGGGTGTTGGTTTCCGAGGTTGGGACTGCACGTTGATTTGTTGTTGTCATAATATTGTTGGTGCCAAACTTTGCAGAATGAACTTAGAAAATGAAGACCAAATCGCAGTGGATCAGCCAGCTGAAACGACGCATGAATCGCAAACGTAACTAACTTCTTTCGCCATTTCAGTTTTTGATGGTCAAATTTTCCGTTTTGAATACTTCTTCTACATTTGCTTCTTCGCTTTGGTGAGCTTTGACAAACAAAAATTGCTTTAATGCAATAGGAGGGTGAAAATATCATATACAAGGGAGTTTTTATTATCATTGAGCGGATTGGATGTTTGCAAACAGTTGCCTGGTGGGTTTGATCAATCAGTTCTAAGGTAAGATATCTCTTTTATCTGGGCTAATAAAATTTCCATCTGCGTAGTCCCATTTGTAGATTCTGAAGATAGAGTACTCTGTTTTTTGTCAATATTAACTCGCTTTTCTTTGCTTTCTGCTAGTTTACCCATACTTCATTATATGCCTTGTTCTTAATTTGATTTTTTTTTTTCACACAATTAGTGAATTTGATGATTCTTTCCAAGAGCGACCAAGAATTTCTGGCGGTCTGTCATCACATAGTTTCAGGCGTAATGAATATGGTTCATCCCCTCCTACCAGAGGAGATTCAAGTAGTTTTTCTCGGGGTGGCCATGGAAGGTGGGAAAGCCGTTCGTCTGTACGGAGTGATAAAGATAGTGACTCACAATCAGACTGGGAGGCAGGTAATATACTTAGATCAATCCATGCTTATTTTGATATCGCGAGTTTTAAATTGTTCTTGTGAAGATGGACCAGTTTGAAGAATTTTTTCATGCATATGTTTGTGTTTACTTTTTTTTTTTCTTTCTCCTTTTCGAATGGTTGTACCTCTTGGTATTGTGTAGCGGTGTTCCTAGATGACGTATCCAATTGGGTTTAGGCAAAACTGCAAAATTACATCTAGCAGAAGTGGCTAATAATTTCAATAGTCCATTGTGTTTTTAGAGTTACTAGCCAATAAGATATTGGTTCTTTTGAATCCATCTTATTCAATGAGCTCTATCTTCATCAGTACATCTCCCTCCTACGAGGTTGGGATGAAGGTGCAATCTTCGTTGAGTAAAAGAACCACTGAGTACACTTACGAACCACCAATCAATGACTATGAGCTGCTCTAAACTATAGATCTTTTTCGGGTGAAATGGTGCAAATCGCTTCTGACAGTTTATTGAATAAGCTAGGTTAGATCTCTTCCATTTGTTTTAGAGGTGACAAGGTTCTATTCAATAGAATCATGTCTTGTGATATTTTATTGATTAGAGAGTTATCGATATATACACTTATCAAAATTCTTCCTAGTATGTCAAAGAGTTTAAACTCAGTTCACTTCGTTATCCAGACAGATGGAAGTTGTAGAGACAAAAGAGAATGTTCATAGGTCAGACCGCCTTGTTGAAAAATTTGGAGGGAGAGGTGGAGGGAGGGAGATTCATCTCTATTTAAGTTCTTGGTGACATTTTTGAACAAAACTTCACTTGGTGAGAGACATAAGGACCTCTCTCCTCTGTCTTGCTCTTGAGAGGTCGTCAGCAACCTTGATAAGCACAGTGAGCTTGGAATTCTGGACGTTCTCTTTTCTTGCGAGAGAACCAGTAGTCAGTGGTGGTTCCTTTATTCGATTCTTGTTAACTTGAGTTTAACCCCTACTTCATACCTGCATGTTACTTGTATGTCCTGAATGCAGTTGAGATAGATTTCTTTGGTCAATGTTTTACAGTCATTTGATACTTTGATGAGCACATGCACATTTTGGCTGTAATCTCACTTAGTATTTTGTCTTTCAAGTGTTGAGATCTTGATGGCTCACGGGTTTGTCTCAAACAAGCTATTGATGTGCAACCTGTTTGCTGTACCTTATTTTACTGTTCATATGAATATTCAGATTCAGTTAGGCGTTATAACAACCAAGCGCGGCGATCTTGGCAAGTTCCTGAGCATGATGGACTTCTCGGTAGTGGTTCTTTCCCAAGACCATCTGGGTTTGTAGCAGGAGCATCGGCTCCAAAGTTGCGAGCTAATGATCAGTTCCAGCTCAGTAAGAGCAATGAACCCTATCATCCTCCTCGGCCTTATAAGGTTGGGATTGTACTTGTTTTTGTTCCTCTCTGTAATTGTTGGATATATATGAGACCGCAATGCCAAGAGTTGTGGATTTGGAGTTATGCATCGCTTTATAGTGCTCCTGTATGATTTTATGTACCTTGAAGAATGAATCTTTAAAAGGAATAAAACCAATTGCAATTCCTTTTGGTGGAGCCTCCTGATTCCTGATGTTGTTTTTTTTTCTACTTCCTATCTTTAGGTACCTCACTCGCGGAGGGAGACCCATGACTCATACAATGACGAAACATTTGGTTCTCTCGAGTACACAAGTGAGGACAGAGCAGAAGAGGAAAACAAGAGAAGAGGTAATATGCGCATTTTTGCATAATCAATTGGCAGAGGCAACTTGGGTGTGTTTGTGTCTTAACTACTCAATAGTTTGTGAATTTATAAGTGACGACTTGCCTTTCAGCTTCCTTTGAGTTAATGAGGAAGGAACAGCAGAAAGAATTTCTAGAAAAGCGGAAGTTAAATCCTGAAAAACGTAAAGATGAGTTTGACTTGCTGGTCGATTCAAAAGTTGAGATCAGCCTTTTGAATAGGAGCAATGAGTCTGATGTCCCTGTGACACTAAAAGCTTCGAATGATGATTCTGAAAAAACTTCTTTTCCCTCACAATCTCCTGCGACCAGACCACTTGTACCTCCAGGTTTTACAAGCACAGTTTTGGAGAAGAACTTTGGACCAAAGTCTGGAAGTCATATGTGTACAGCAGAGGTATCCATCTTCCGTGTTCATGTGATTTATACGCGTGAGAATTTAGTTGTCTTTGAGAAAAAATGAAAAAGGAAATGCCTTTGGGAGTTGGCAAGTCGTACATGTTTCTTGTTTTCAAGAATTCGTATACTCATCCTGATTTCAGTGCTTTCTCAAAAGAGTAAGCCCTGCTCATAAATTGTGAATCAAAGATCACTTGACAGTTGTAAGTGAACATGCCTAGAAAATTATGGGGGGAAAGCCGATTTTGTTTCTTCTCCCCTAATGCTTTTCCCTTTTTTTTTTCCTTTCATTTTGTTAAAATCTTTCCTGTTTTATTATTTCTGCCTACAATCCCCTAGGTTTCAAAGTTTTAGGCATTTCCAGTGCGGAATAATACTTTGATTTATGTCATTGGAGTTACGGTGGTTGCACTTCCTTTTGGCATCACAAGAATACCAAGAGATCATGTAGTTTGATTTTCTTGTAAGGAAAGTATGAGATCATCACTCGTATGTCATGTCTCACGGTTGAGACTGTAGCTATATTCTGTAATTTAGCTTTTTCTTACTGACCAGTGTGCTGTATAGGTTCAGTATTTGCTGGCTGAAGATCTCTTTGTCTTATTTCTTTTGTTTTTGTAGCAGATATATCTTGACAAATGATGGAGCTATGTTGCTTGTCATGTGCTATCTTTTGCTTTTCCTATCATTAATCATACATACGTCTATTACTTCTGTAGGTTGTGAATCCTGCAATTGAGAATAGCATTGCACATTCCAAAGGCAATCTTGTGTTGAACCAATCTTCTCATAATCAAGTGGAGCAACAATCAACAGAACAAAAGGGTTTGAGTGTGCGGCAACTTGAAAGTACTAACGATACCATTCCCACAAATGAAATGTGTGACAGTAATCTGGACGCACCATCCAGTAACACGATTGATTTGGTTAGTCAGTTGCATAAGACTTCTCATCTTTCAGAAGCCTTTGAAGCTTCAGAAAATAGTAAAGTTATTGAACTTAACGGTGAGAACGTGGCAAGGAATAAAATAGTAGGCGAATCCAATCGTGATCATTCAACTTCACTCCTAGATAAGATTTTTGGCTCTGCTTTAACATCAAGTGGTGGTGGGTCCTTTAATTTCATTGAGGTAACAATGATTTCTAATTGTACTCTCTTCATGCTCCTTCTATTCCCTTTTTCTTTTGTAAATCTAGGAAAATTCTTCCTGTACAGTGTACACTATCATTATCAATTGAATCTTTGTGATTTGTTAGAGCTCTTAAGTATTGTTTCTAATGGAAAACACATTCATATATTTCTTTATGCTGTTACCATGATTTTCTTTTATGCCATTGCTATGATATTTGGTGTAGAGTGCACCTAACTTTATTAACTGATAATCATATGGTTTATGTTTCCCCCCGAAAATGGAATTAGGTTATTAAGTGTACCTGAAGAGAGACTACATACAGAAAACAAGCATGCTTCTGTCATCAAATTGGTCAAGCAGCTGATAAATTATTATATAATTTACTATCAGACAGCATGTGTAAAATTTGATCCAAAGTTATGCTCTGCTGAAATGGGTGAAGCATCCTATTGTTCTAACAAAGTCCCAAGAGAGCTGGGGTTGAGCTTTAGTTTAACTGTATGATCTGTCTTTAGTTCTTCTGTCAGATCTTTTCCGACTGTGATTGCATGGGCTTTTCTCTATTTTTTACAATGACTGGATGCATTGCTGATAGTTGGTCCGCATATATTCTTCTAAAGAAGATAGTTTTCTTCGCAACTTTTTTTTTTTTTTGTGCTCACAAGGTCCTCAACATGATGTGTTGCTCCCTCACATTTATTTGTTGCTTGTATAGAAACAAGAGAGTAAAGCAGATGAGACTTGGGGCCCTAATGCTGCCCAATCTTCCAAGTTTGCTCATTGGTTTCTTGAAGAAGGTATGCTGGTATCAATGTGTTTGTTTTACGGTTTCTGATACATTCAAGCTGAAATTGGGGTTATGTTGATGGTGACTAATCTACTTCAATTTGGATACTTCTTTCTATCTTACTGCAGAAAAAAAAACAGTGGATGATCTCTCCTCCAGCAGGCCAAATGACTTGCTCTCATTGATTGTTGGCGGAGAGAAAGGTGGTTTCCAGGCCCCTGATGTGAAGAACACTGAGCACGTTTTACCCAATTTTCCGTTGGAAAGATCTGAACCTGCAGAGGGGCAAATGACGTCTAATGCAAACTCTACGGTAGTTGAAAATTCTGAGGAATTGTACAAGAATAGTAAACCGCAGGCAGTTACAGCTGTCATTACTTGTGAGGACCTTGAACAGTCAATTTTGTTAGAAATTAGTGGAAATGGCTCGACTTTGCAGCAAGCTGATCAAGTCTTGAGCATTCCTGATCCAAAGATAGAGCAGCCAATAGCTAATATTGATGATCACGCATCTCAGCATCTCCTTTCATTGTTACAGAAGGGAACAACCCCGAAAGATATTGCACGGCCCCCTGGTCTAGACATCCGATCTTCAGAGAAACTACATATCTCTGAGGACGCAAGTCTCGACTCTCCTGTTCAGACAAAAGAGGTAAATGCAGAGAATTCTTCCAATTCAGGGCAGACTCTAACTCTTGAAACACTCTTTGGGACTGCTTTTATGAAGGAGCTGCAGTCAGTTGGAGCACCAGTTTCTGTTCAAAGGGGATCTGTTGGGTCTGCAAGAGTTAATGTTTCGGAGCCTCATGAGTTTCCTTTTCCTGTGATGGATGAGGACCTTGTTCTTGCTAATGAAATTGGGTCCAGTGCAGATAGTTACGAAACTGGCGTTTTGACATCCAAGCAAAGACTGCAGACCAAACCAGTAAATATTGAAGAGCAATGGATAGGTTTTGATGGTCCTCAAACTGAACTGAATCCATCACAGCATCGAACTGGACTGAAGTCTAAGCCTGGTGGCTTTGATGGGTCTGTTGATATTCGGCTTCCTGAAGAGGATAGCTTAATCATGGTAAATGATCCTTTAAACCTGCAAAAATATGCGACTGCTAAGACTACTGCTAGAACTGAATTGTTACCCTCCCAAAACACCCAAGTTGACATTGCTGGAAAACTAGCAGCTTTGAACTCTATCTTCAAAGACGAAAGAGTTTTCACGGAAGCTCAAGAAAGTCCACATTTTCTTCGCGGTCCTTATGATTTGAGGGAGCCTGATATTCCC
Organism: Morella rubra; assembly: GCA_003952965.2. Classification (NCBI taxonomy): domain Eukaryota; kingdom Viridiplantae; phylum Streptophyta; class Magnoliopsida; order Fagales; family Myricaceae; genus Morella; species Morella rubra. Next base: position 16,145,234 of record CM025851.1, on the reverse strand, counting down.
TTTCAGAATCTTAGCCTCCAACCATCTTCTCCACGGATCCATACCCTTCGTTCTAATCATAGAGGGCCGTCATTCCATCCATTAGATTCTCATCCTGCTAATATTAACCCTCAGATTAAATTTATGAGCCCAGAGGGAATTATCCAGCATGATCCTCTGCCAAATCATAAATTTCCTACAAATATGGTTCGTCCTACATTCCATCACCCCAGCACTGGATTGAGTGGGGCTGGGTACGATCCTCCCAGGCATCACCCTCTGTTGCAACAGATGCATATGTCTGGCAACTTTCCTCCACCTCACCTGCTTCAAGGATTTCCCAGGAGTGCACCGATGCTAGCTCAGCCAAATAGGGGTGCGCCTTTGCCTCCAAATGTCAACAATCATATGACTGGTTTTATGACCGAACCCAACCCATTGCAAGCTTTTCCTTTCAGTAACCGGCCACCAAACTTTGCTGGTCTTGGAATGCCACCAACAGGTAAAGCACTCACTTATTTTAGTTCTTTTGGGGTAAGCACTCACTGTTTTATTAGTCTCTGTATGTAATTTTTCTTGTCAGTACTTGCTTGTTAATTTTAATTGTAATTTCGTCCCTTGCATGGTTAGGGGTGTGTTTGCACACCAAAATTTTACACTTCTTAAAATTTTAACACAATAAAATATTACAATATAATTTCTCTCTCCCCATCAAATCATTACTTTTTACTATAATAAAATTAAAAATCATCTCTTTCTTCACTTTTTCACCAAATCCAATACCCTAAAATCTTAACCTCCCCAAAATTTTACAAACAAACACACCCTAGATACTATTAATTCTTCAAATGAGATTTAGCTTATTTGATATTGGTAACCTGAACATGAAATCATTGATTTCCTGTTTATGTCATAAGTCTTCATGTGCAAGTGAGGTGGCTGACTACAGCAGCCTTTCATGATTTCTTTTCCAAGAGGTGGCGCCATTAACTAAGCGTCATTTTCATCCACCGCCTCTTTCTTTTTGTTTTTCTTTTGTTGGGGGGGTTGGTTGGGGTGGTGGTGTTACGCCATGCGATTGAAAAGTAATGCTGGTTGCCTAATTATTTTCTGTTGTTCCAATGGGCATCTTTCCATAATTGCATCTGGTCTTTAAGTGAGTTGTCATCATTTGAGAAGAAATTGCATGCCAATCGTAAACTTGTTTCTCATATATTCATTGTTGAATTTTTCAGCTCCAGAAGTTGGTGGTGGTAGTAATCACCCGGAGGCAATCCAAAGGTTTCTTGAGCTGGAACTAAGGTCAAAATCAAAGCAGATTCAGCCTTTCGCCACCAGCGGACATGGTCAAGGGACATACGGTCCTGAACTGGACATGGGTTTTGGGTATAGATAGTCGATTCTTGATTGAGCTTGTGTATAGGGCTCTGTTCAGCTTCTTCTCTGTTCTGCAAGTTGTAGCATCAACTATGGGGTTAATGCTTCTTTCATGGGGCATGGGGTGGTATTATGTAATTTGTGGACTGGTGTTGGAACTCGCACTTCATCGAGGTTTAGGTTAATCACATTTTGTTCATATGTGGTCTTGGCTCGAGTTTGAGTTTTTGGTTCTTCATTTTTTACGTTCTAATTCATTTGAGATCGTATTCGTTATTGTTTAGCTCCTATGCTATTGATATAATTTGTGCACCTAAATCATGTACCTTGAAAAGAAAAATCCTAAAAAATTTTAAACTTTGGTTAGTAATTCAAAAAATATATCTAAAATCGAAGGTGAAAAATCGTAAGTTTTTTTCTTGTGAGTTTGTTTGATCCTCGAAAGCCTATTAGCCCTCTCCACTAAACGAAGCTTGTGAGATTATTTGACTGTGGAAATCCCGAAACCAATCTAGGGGTTTGTTTCTGTATATTTCTCCCACCACCGAACTGATAGGCGTTCAAGGTCCAGTGTTGGGAAAAACATTCCTCATAACCAAAGCCTATTTCACCTTTGGGCGTCGGAGACAGTCAATGCAAACAATGGGAAGTTGGCGCCAGCTCGATAGTCAGAGGGATGTTGAAGTCACAGCTTTTGGCTCAGCCCTAATTCCCTTAGCCAAAAGTAAGGCTCTCGCACTCTCTTCCCCGAGTAAGTAATTTTTTTGTTCATTTAGAAAAAAAAAAAAAAAGAAGTAATTTTTTGTTCAAATTTTATATCACAATTTTAATTTTAGACAGCACGGACTCTACAATGAAATTTACTTATTATACATATATTTTTTAAAATTGACCATACAAGTCGTATACAAAATTGTTGGAGATCCTCATTTCTGCTACTGCATTGAAGGTGGCAACTAAAAATTATCTTTCAATTTTTTTTTTTTGTCCAAAAGAATGAGAATTGTACATCCATCCACTCTGGCCGGGTGGAGAGAGAGATAAATGACATGATAATATGCAAATAATATGGTTGTGGCTCTTGAGCGGTAATCTCAAAGTGGGTCATTTGTATTGGATTATTGCGTCCTTTCTTTCCCCAAATATTTTCTTAAGGTCGTTAGGAATCTACCACCAACAGGAGGTCGTCACCCCTTTGCCTGATTGCCAAGATACTTCGAAGGGTAGAGGAGATTTTTTTATAACTAACTGGTAACTAAGACTCTGTTAGCACAAAAACATTTTTAAAATTTTTTTCACATATTTTCACGAACTTCAACAAAATACATTTTGGTAGACTCCAATAACACAATTTCTAATATATTTTTTTTTTTTATAAATTATAATAATTTTTTACAAACTTTAACGAGTAACCCTAATAAAATCTATACTATTTTTTCAAGAATCTCAATAAATCTACACCACCCCTAATAAAAAAAAAAAAAAGTTTTCTCAAAAAACTTTTCAAGCTTCCAAAGAGAGGTGTTTGCACAAACGTCTGCTGTAAGAACACATGCAGATGTGGATACGCGAAGGTCGGTAGATCCATCATTACATGGTAATAGGACATCTTCTCTCTTTGCATTGTGGCTTATGCTCAGCCTTTGGAGGGCACAGTCTCCACTTAGTGTGGGCAAAAATTCCAGTCAAAATTGAAATTTTGGGTTCTTTTCGACAGATACCGGAAATTGAACCGGAATATATTTTTTATAATTTTTAGAATTAGAACCGGAGTAAGAACAAAAAAAACTTCAAGAATTAGACGGTAGTTTGAGAGTGTAAATTGTAATTTACTCTTTCTTAAAAAAATTAGGACTCAAATGGTTGTAATTTTATTTTAGATTTTAGATGAATGTTTATTTTATTTTAGATATGCTTGTAATTTTAAAATAGGGTTTCAAAATAATTTTATTTTATATTTTGGATGAATGTTTTTATTTTAGATTTTGGATGAATATTTATTTTAGATTTTATTTATTGTTAATTTATGATGTATAACAGAAAATTTTATCCAATATTAAAGCTAAAAAATAATTTGGCCAAGAAAACTTATATGGGAACCGAAATTTTCGTTTCTGATTCAAAAAATTCTAGTTCAATTTCAGTTCCGTAACCAGATATTAAATTCCACGACCTAGCAGAATTGGACGTCCTTTTGTGATTTATCCTGCGCCATTCTCAGCATTTTCGCCCACTCTATGCTGGCTTTCACCACTTCTTAAAATTGCTATCTTTACCTATTGAATATGTGTAAAACGGTCTGATATTTTGTTCTGTGATATGGACACGGTGTTTGTTTAGTCTTTTATTAATGAAGTTTGCTGTTTCTGAGGAAAAAAAACAAACAAACAACAGAATATAGATAAAACGGTCATTTACGACAACAAAAAACTGGCCTAGTCTCTACTCTTAAAAATTAAAGATTCACAGGTAGGTTTTAATCATAAATTGACTCGTGTTATTTAAAATTAAAATTATTTAATTATTTTTGTAAAAAGTAAAAAAAAGAAAAGAAAAAACTTTAAAAAAAAAATAAAAAATATTAGAAAATATATAATTAAAAGAATCATTCACTTTGAGAATAAAATTTTAAGAGAATAACTTTTTCGACAAAAAAATATGAACTCAAATAACCTGATCAATTTGAAAAATTAGAGACGATTAGATTAAAAGGGATTAAAATTTAAAGACAAAATAAGCAATTAATCCTATTTTATTTCTAAAGCCATGTTTTCAACACATTTTTCCATTTTTTAAAAAATAATTATTTTATTATGGGAAATTGAGGAAATGAATTACCAAAACAAGAAATTCCGGAAAATAAATCCACTGGGGGGTCCGCTTTAACAGACCAAGAACAAACAAAAATTCCAATCATACCGATGAGGACGCAAGTCGCAATGTCTGATAAAGGGGCGCTAATACCACCTTAACAACATAAGAACGGAAGCGGAAGACGGAGACGAAAAAAGATGCCGAGTTTTTACTATCAGATAGCAATGGCAAAACCCTTGGTTTTCAGAGCAGAGCAACCCATGGCTCCTGATCTCTCTGCCGACCGTTCGATTTACCCAGGAGGGCACTCCTCCACCTCTCGCCGCTGCGATATCGTATTCGTCGTGAATCCTCGAGGTCTCTCTCTCTCTGGCTCTTTGTTGTCGTTGTAGGTTTGACTTTGTTGAGTTTTTACTTTTGCGGTTTTCCAATTTGATCCGTTGTATTGAGGAGCATTGTCACCTAACACAGATCTTCAATTTCCATAATTCTTTTTCGTTTTCTTGGTTGTAAAGCTGTTTTGCTTGAAACTGGAGCAGGTGCAAATGGTAGGACGGGGAAGGAATGGAAGACATTACTTCCCTACATAAGATCCCGCCTCGACAGAGACTGCAACGTGAGTTTCTTCTTTGATTATTTTTGTTCATTTCGTGGTGTTTCTACATATAAGGCGTTATTTTTACGTGCATACCACTGTTAGCAACCCGAAGGCTGGCACGCATGTTTGCATGCCTTATACTGACATACATACAGATACACGTACATCGACCTTACTCAAATATGTATAAATTTGGATTAGATTGTGCTTATTCTCGTCAACTATCATTCAGAATCAGTATTGGTAGCCTATGAAGTAAGAAGCATATGTTGTATAATTCCTCGCATTAGATTGTGCTTATTTATCATCCACTATCGTTCAGAATCAATGTTTGGTACCCTATTAGGGTTCTGCTTCGTTCATTTTGAAATCAGATGGATTAGAAGGTTACTTGAGATATGATGGTAATGGACACATTTCTGCTTGATGAACTTCATGTTTTTGTATTTTAGATGAGAGCAATATTAGAAATGGTCCTATATCTATCCTGGCGCAGTTTATGTTACTTCTCTCATTGTTATAACTGTTTTTTCTCTATTTGTATGTCATCTATAGAAAAATGGAAATTTTGTTGTTCCAATATAGTATTACATGTTTTAAGTCTATATTGAACTCGTTTATGCTTGCTTTGAAAAACTTAATTGGGACGATATTGACCAAATCAATATCTACCTGGTCTGTCAGCAGATATGCTACGTCACGTATTTTTGTACAAATTCATTTACATTTGTCTTATTTTGGGATAATTTTTGTATATTGTGGCCAGATATGTGAATCATTGACTTCAGGTCCTTCTCATGCAATTGACATAACAAGGGAGGTAGGTATCGGAGCCTGTGCTGTTCAGGCTTGACCTCTTTTTAGCTTCTGTTCTATAGGAAAATTCTTTGTTAAGTTTTATATTGGCTATCTGGTTGAATGCAGGCTATACGGGAAGGAGCCAATGCTGTAATTGCAGTTGGAGGTGATGGAACTATTCATGAGGTAATCAGACACTCTACAGAGAATTTATTCAGTCATGAATTTTTTTGCACATAACTTCTCCAATCTAGTACTGATTGATGCTACTGGATGCATATCTTACTCGGTATGTGGTTTAAACAACTTGGCAAGTTGAATGCATTTAATAAGGAGAGTTAAAGTACTCATAGAGTATTTCTGTTGTATTGGCATAGACTTTGGCCCAAGGCTGAGAGAATATTTTTGCTGTAAAGTAGGTTTTGAAAAGTTTCTAATGGATGGTGGACAATTTTAGAGTTCATCTTGAGAAAAGATTTAAGATTGGTAATTAAGGATATTGACATTCTTATTCTAAAAAAGTTTCAAGTGATAAATTGAATACTTCTAATCTCTTTTGCTTGCTATAAGCAGGTTGTTAACGGCTTCTTCTGGGATGGAAAACCTGTAGCTAACCATGAGGGAGAGGCAGCTTATTCAACTGCACTTGGTGTAAGTGATAACATTAGCCCATGGTAGTTTTGATTTAGATAATGCCTTGTCCTCTTATCTTAACTCTGAAATCCAGCCAACAGTAGCATGTTAGTCTGTTTTGTTCACTGCTTCACATGGATTTTTCAAGAGGAGATGTAATTTTAATGTGCCTTTGAACAGATCATACCCTTAGGTACTGGATCTGATTTTGGCAGAACTTTTGGCTGGTTAGTGGGATATTTCGTTCTCATTTTCTCTTGATTCCATTTTGCCCTCCAAGTTTGATTATATATCACCCGTTCTAGATGATTCATTCAGTTTCTATTTTCATTTATTTGTCAGGAAAAATGATCCTCATGAAGCCATTGAACGAATAGCAAAAGGTACTCTCCGTTATTGCTTTTATTCTTCTTTCCTGGTGTCGTGCTCGTGTTGATTCAAAACTTGAGGCGCTTCCATTAACCAAGTGTTCCTCCCATGTGCTTTGACTTTTTCGTTTATACTTTGCTAAGGGAAGGTGTTTGTCAGGGCTGAGATCAAGAATAGATGTTGGCGTTATTAGTGGAGAAAGTGGAGACTTACATTACTTCATAAATGTTGCTGACATTCATTTGTAAGGTTAACCTGATGATTTTCTCATTGAGTGTCAGAAAAGGCATGCTGATATTTCATATCTTATTTCTGTCAGCTGTGAAATTTTGTAGGAGTGCAAAGGCAGGTTATTATGCTTCTAGATACAAGAGATTTGGAAATTTGTGCTATGTTCTTGGCGCATTGCAAGCGTTCATGGGGCACCGTAATGAAGATCTTAGAATCAGGGTAAGTGCAATCTACATTCCCAAGTGAAGCCCATTTCTTTTCCTTTCTCATTTTTACGTATACTTTTCCTTACCATTTAGTAATTGCATAGTATTCTTCTCAGTAGCATGTGTCATATTTATGTACTGGAGTAACTATAGGTTGATGAGGGTGAGTGGGAAGTATATTCTCAAGTGACAGCCCTTTGCATTGGAAATGCTAAATATTTTGGCGGTGGCATGAAGATTACCCCAACTGCTGACCCTTGCAGTGGAAGTTTAGAGGTAGGATAGGTTTTATGTGAATCTCCTGCTAAACTGATTACCGTATGTTTTGAATGGTCTAAATTCAGTCTTTGCTGTTAATTTCATACTCGCTGAACACTTCATCTGCAGGTTGTGATTCTTCAGGATTTCAAGTGGTATGACTTTATCCATAAACTACATAAGCTTTATGGTGGAACCCATTTGGAGGTGAAAAATGTATCTTCAAGAAGGTATATTGTCACTTACTGCACTAATTTTTTCATGATATTTGGCTGACTGTATTGGGAATTGGGAAAAAATGACATATATGCTTGACATACTTGACCCGAGTGTACTTTATGAACTTAACTTTCATTCTCTCAAGTCAAGATGCATAATATTGTTATCATAAAGATTCAAAAGGAAAAGAAAAAAAAGAAAAGAACTATTGAGTGGTTCTGGTGCTATCTTACTGATCTCTCCTTTTGATTAATTTGTTATCATTAAATTATGTCTTTTTACAATTAAATGGATTCTCAAAGCAATAAGTTAATATTTTCCATTCACTTATGAGATTTGGTAAAGTAGTTGAGGGCGCAGTTCTGGTTTTCAAGATTTTATTCATTATTGTTAGTATGTTGTGAACTTTGCAGTTTCTATTCCCATATTAGAGCAATTTTTTTTTCTGCAAAATTATACTTTACCCTCTTAAACCACCACCTCATTTGCATTTTCCGCCTGGAACTATCATCCTAGGCAATTGCACCCCTCGAAATACCACTATCTTGAGTCGTGTATTATTTTTTTGCTATCTATTTCAATGTTTAGATCATAGCTTAGGGGGCAACTTGCTAAAAGTTAGTAGTTTAAGGGGTCAATTGCGAAAGATGTCAGTTTAGAGACATGTTGCAAATGAGGTGGTAGTTTAGGATGGTAAAGTGTATTTTTATTCCTTTTGAAACCATGGTGCTAGTTATCAAACTTTGCCGACACGAAGTACACTGTTGAGTGCTATCATAATGGGGGAAAATATTTGATGGAATCGCATCAGAAGTCATTTGAACAGAACTCATATTAAATTGAAATAAGCAATCTATGGATACAATGGCATCAAAGCATGAATGAAAATTCCGTTGTCTAAGATTTTAGTCTTTTTTGTGTTTTCTGAATTATTCTAAGTTTATCAAATTATATTTTATTTTCTTAGCTACTTTTCAATTTAGCCCATGCTAAAAGTGAAGTGGTGTTGCAGCGTGCATTCTATTGAAGTGGAGAACCTCTCAGGAAATGGTAGGATATACATTCAATCTGATGGGGAACATTTAGGCTTCCTCCCTAGAAAAGTTTGTATCTTACCTGCTGCTATTGAGATGATACGGTGACACCAGCCCTGCAGTACGTCCAAGCGATGTACAACAGTAGAGGGTTAGTCCTTTGGATGAAGTGATTCATTGCTCCTTCCGGTGCTCAGATTGATAAGTGGGTAAACAGAAGGACAGAGAAACAACCCAACAGAAGAGAAGTCCGTCTGAAGAGAGGGAACATAGGTGACATGACGAATTGATTTGAAGTATCCAAGAGTTCATTCAAGAAGAGAAAAGCCTGAGATTTTGTCTGTGACCCAATTTTTCTGTCCAATTTGGACTTTGCAATTCGAAGTAGGTTACCCATTAGCTTTCAGAAGGTTTGGACTAGCTTATGACAAACGTCGTGTAATGGTGCTTGAGACAGTGCATGTGGGATGGCGTCCTGCATAGCCCTGTACTACAAGTAAACAAGTTGCATTTCGATTTATTTTCTTTTTAAATATCAAATAAGATGGCTGATGGCTCTGTTCTGTATCAAATGTTGTTACAAAACCCATCTTGCTCTGAATTATGCCGAAAGACTTGCATTATAAGGTTGAAAACACAAATAAAAATACAAAGAAATTTTTCCTATGAATCGACTTTAATCAGGCTATAAAAGAGGACTGGCGGGACTCTATTAAGGGGTCCGAATACCACAAATACTTCATTTTGTGCCGATAGTGAGATAGACGGTACTATTGGAGTCACTTAAGTGCTAGTAGTGAAAGTGCCGATAGTCAGACCGAGCAAAGTTTAACGGGGGCTGTGAAAAGCCCACGAGGGACTAGAAAGATCACTGGAGCGCCGGTACAACCGAAATGAAAAACAACAAAAGTCCGGAAAAGGGCCAACACAAACACAATTTAAAGCTAAAAATTTGAGCCCAAAATCAGATCCTAGTCCCCATTATTCGAAGTGAGGACACTTTCTATGGACAGGGAGGTGAAATTAAACCTTGCCTGCTGGTGCTTTCGTCCGTTCTTTTCTGCTGGAACTTATTTTAATCCATCTGCTGTCATGCTGAAGGACGCCATTTGTGCTTGTAGTTCTCTTCTTTTTCCTAGATAAATAGGGGCTTCCATTATACCGCTCTAATTACAAAAGAAGAGTCATCACAATCAATTTCATCAACAGCAGTAGCCCCAAGCAATACAACAGAGAGGGAAGTCCTTTGGATGTTTAGCTCCTTGGATGCTCAGACGATAAGTTGGGTAGTATTGATGACCCGTTCATTGCCTAGTTCAATGGTAGAAGAGCCCATTTTTCCCGTCCTTTAGAGAGTACCAAGCCTTTCATCCTGACTGTTCTGATTGTTTCGCTCTTTATCCTGAGAAACTATTCGAATTTCTTTCCCCACCTTCTTTTGTACGAGAACTAGTAGTTGCCGATTAAGTTTAACTGTTAGAAAGATTTTTCGCGAGGAGTTTGAGGCCTATGGACATACTTTCTTGTCATGCTGCCCGAGATAAATGGCCTTGAAGAGGAAATACCTTTGATTTGTGCTAATCTGCGGTTAAACGATTTGGGCGCTTCCAGCCCATATTACATAGCCCACAAACCCTTCGCAAACGAGATTTCTTGCCACTCTGCCACAATCTTTGGACTCTCTCTCTCTCTCTTTCTCTCTCCCTCTCTCAAAACATGACAACTATTCTGTCCTTCGTTTCCATCACTCCCCACCTCAACTCCCACCACCGCTGTCTCATTTTCCGCCCAAATCACTCCCCCAAAAAGTACAGATTGCGATGCCAGGGAGAGAACCCAACAAGCAATTCTTCAACTATTCGAGAATCCGAACCCGAGAACGCGCTTCTCAAGCTGGCATGGTATGGCTCTGAGCTGTTGGGAATTGCTGCTTCATTCTTCCGTTCCCCATCACAAGTTGAAGCTTCTGAAAGAGTTCTTGAGCTGGCTGGAGATGGGTCTGGAATGGTTGATCGTGACCTAGTTGCGGAAACCATCAAAGGTGACTTTGAAAGAGCATACTTTGTCACAGGTCAGGGAAACCCCGTTGATATTTGCTCAAACTGTGTCCTATATTTGAGATAGCCACAAACATATGCCGAGTTCGGTTATTGTGCTGGGCACTATTGTAAAATATTTTAATTGATGCGGCGCGATCTCGTCTTTAAATTTTGTAGCTTTTAATCTAATTCGTCGCTCAGCATGCTCAGTATTATTGTGCTTAGCACAATGAGCATACTCGTGTGGCAATTCATTTGCTGCTTTACTTACTCCAGTTTGATATGTTCTGTTAGTTGCCATGCTTTGGAACTTTTCTTCCTTCTCATCTGTTATGAGACGCTGATTTCGCTGATTCTATTACTAGAGTAGTAATGAAAGACCATTTCGATTGAAACTTTTTCATAGCGAGAAAACTATGTCGTAAGTGGGTAATCACTTGATATTCAAACAAAGCACCAGTCTCTTTGTTAAGAGTACCGAGGTAAAAGCGACACGGTTTTTAATCAGCTTTAGGATCCGCGTGAAATAGTGGTATATCTATCTTGATAAAGCTTTCTTAATGTGGTGGGAGGAGGCAGAAAATTGGGGCGTTAAACACACAACTTGAGAGAAAACGTTTCCAAATAGAACTATAAGGAAAAGTTAAATGCGAAATCAGTGGGTCTCAATCAGAAAGCTAGTTTTGAATTGCAATTTCTAGTATGAAAGAAAATGACATAGCCAAGTCTCGATGATTGCACAAACCAGGATGTTTTAACTTTTACATAAACAAATGTGTTTATCCAACGAGGTTATTGTGTATGACTCCTGAGGTAGGTTGCATGGCAACAAAGGTACAAAGAGAACTTTTACTGTCTTTACGAGCAAAAAGAATATAATTTAAAGAAGCCTTGTTATTAGGATCATTTGGGGGCTAAATATGAGCTAAACATATCCAATCTCAGTATGCAAGCCTGTGTTACTTCCTGAAATGTATGAACTTAGACCCCTGGTTGTGTGGGGCTTACATGGGTCCATGTGTAGCCACATGCTCAAATAATTTAGATATACGAACATCTGAGGGAATGGGAAACATATCTGAGTAGGCTAACTGAATGTTCTCCATTTTCCAATGGCAGGGAACCTTACACTTGATGCTTACGAAGAGGATTGTGAATTTGCGGATCCAGCAGGTTCCTTCAAAGGGCTTCGCCGTTTCAAAAGGAATTGTACAAATTTTGGATCCCTTTTAAATAAGTCAAATATGAAGCTTATGAAGTGGGAAGATTTTGAGGTGAACTTACTAAGTAGATTCCTCATCTCTTTCCTTATTAGTAGTTTCCTGATTAGCCTTCCGGGCATTTAGGATTATTTGGATTCCCAACTACATCTTCATAGTCTGAAAAACTGAAATTGACTTGCTTCTATTACGATGTGCCTAGTTTTTTTCTAGAATATTTTTTACATTACTCCTTTTCTGATTACAGGATAAGGGAATTGGGCATTGGCGATTCAGCTGTATCTTGTCATTTCCTTGGAAGCCCATTCTTTCTGGTACGAATGATGCTTTTAAGGTCAAACTGATTCAAGTGAGGGAATTCATTTGTCCTCTTTTCAAGGCAGTTTCTTCCATCAAAGTAAACATAACAGTTTCAAAAACATGCCAATTTTGTCCCTTTTTTTTTCTTTCTTTCTTTCTTTCTCCATTTCGTTTCCTTTCCTTCAATATCTTGAGAAAAAGTCGTGGCATTTAGTTTAAAGCTGACTAGTTAAGGGGTGATTTATGATCTGCAGACCCTCCTTGTTTCAAACCAAACAACAAAAAGACGATACTTTTTTAAAAAAATCCCTGTCACAATGATTTGAACCTGTGTATCTACCTTCTGTAATCTATTTCGATCTATGTTGCAGCAACTGGATACACTGAGTACTACTTTGACGTGCAATCTGGAAAAGTATGCAGGTAAAGTTCCAGAATCAAAAGCATTCGTTATCATATTTTCTACATTATCATCTCGGTGTAGTCAACTCTTAATGAAATTCTTCAGGCATGTGGAGCACTGGAATGTTCCCAAAATGACTTTACTGAAGCAAATTCTGAGGCCTAGCCGTGGGTTATGGCGTAACAAAATAGGTACTTAAGCTACAGTGTTGCTTAAGGTATACATTGATGAGCCGCATAGCTGATTAGGTTTCAATGCGAGATACACTACCAAGTAGTTCTTCTTAAAGAAGTGCATGTTTATAGAAAAGGTCGAGTCCTGTGTTTCTTCGCTTAACTTTCAGCAGGATATCGTTAGCGATGCAGCCTCAGGGAGTTATGATCTTTCGTCTGTTCTCTCCTTTCAAACATGATCAGTGCTGCCTGGAGACTTTGTCTTGGAAGCATTAGCTCATCAAGAATCTACGGGCAAGAATTTCAGTTATCTGTATGTTGATATATTCACAAATGTATGAGCTTTAGCGATGGTCCAAGAGGTTTATCTCTTTATTTGCTGCTGGGTTATCACCAGGTACTATGATTTCTGGAAGTATGCCAGTTCAAATTGATGACATATTCCATGGAGACAATAGGAAATTTGTCTGGTCGTTTTTTCTTTTCTTTTCAAAGTAAACACTGCATCCTGAATTCACTTTCCAAATGCTCTGTAATTAGAGAAACTACCGTCCCTCATGAACCTGTTTGCAGTTGCCCTATATCTCATTCATTTTCTGAGAAAATAAAGGTGAGATTACAGTACACAGAATTGGAAAACAAACGGAAAGAAATAACGGCCAGCATTTTTTCCTTGCACTCTCATAAGGTTACATCATTTGTAGTAGGCATGGCCTAGTTTGTTTTTCATGATTTACCAGATTCAGTACTGCAGTGCAAAACGAGCGCATGAGTGAGTGCTTCTTAAGTTTTGCAATTACTATAATAGAATTCATTGCAGCTGAGTCCACACTAAATGGATTATTCTTTTGTTTCCTTATCTTGGAAGAATTTTTTCGCTAATTAAGTTGTAATCCTTATTAGTCTCTACTAATTATTATCTAATGTGAAACTTAACTATTTATACTTACATGTACATATTTCAACAATAGTGAAAACTTTATTTTATAAAGTGTAATTATCACACGTTTTATAATTTGCACTTCAAACTATCAATTATTTTACACTCATATTTTATAATCATATTAAAATTGTGACACGTCTTATTATTATTATTATTATTTTAATGGTCTATTCCTTGGTTTGTCTTTTCCCTAATGTTAGGGGCTACAATAGCATATTGAGATGTTTGATCATTTTCAGCTTGCATTGGCCTTTGATTATTCAATTTCGAGTTTGCACAATTTCTTTGTTGGAATTGTCGGGAGGATATTTAACCATGAAATTTAATATAAGTGTAAAGTGTACAACAATTGATAGTTTGGGATGCAATGTATCAAGCTTTGTAATTTAAGTGCAAATTAGAAAATGAGTGACATTTAGGTTGCGTTTGTTTCGGTGTAAAATGAAGAAAATGCGAAAATGTTTACAACTGAAAATATTTGCAAGGAAAACTAAACAAGTTTCGATGTTTAGCTAACTCTTTGAAAATGAGCATATAGTGTTTGGTTGTCACTGAAAATTCAAAGAATATTTTGTAATAGTTTCAATTTGTCCTTGTCAATAGAGATATTAAAAACAAGGGGAAAATATATATCACATACTTCTGCTTTATGCCATTCTGAAATTGAGACTTGTGGTTTAAATTTTTTTATTTTGAATCATGTGGTTCCTCCGTTTATAAATCTAAGGCCCCATTTGTCTTGCTGTTATATATGGACTGAAAATTTATATGTGGCTCATTTTTAGACCCATCACCTTTATATGTTGCTTTTTTTTAAAAAAAAAAAAAAGAAAGTAATTTAGGGCATTTACATGTTGATAAATAAAAATATAATAAATTAAATTTAAATATAATATAATATAATTTTGGGTTAATTACAATTTCCCTCCTTAAACTACTACCTAATTCACAAATACCCCCACAAACTTTAACTCATTGCAACACACCCTTACAAACTCTATTTCTTGTTGCAATTTCATCTCCTAACTTGCTTAAGTTGTTATATTGAATGGTTTTCATTCCACATGAGCAACATGTGACCTTCTCCTTACTTGAACAGATATATTTACTTTTGTTTGAGTACTTTCTAGCCTTCTATAGTACTTTTAGTAATTCGTGAAACCAAAAAATAATATGTATTCAACTGATTTTTTTTATTAAAAAAGAAAGAAAGATGACTCACTTAGAATTGAGCAGGTCAAATTTATTTTTTCAAATAAGGAGAAGGTCATATATCATTCATGTGGGACGAAAACCGTTCAATATAACAATTTCAGCAGGATGGAGATGAAATCACAACGAGAAGTATAGTTTGTGGGGTGAGTTGCAACGAGTTAAAGTTTATAAGGGTATTTGAGAATCAGGTAATAGTTTGAAGGAAAAAATTATAATTAACCCTATAACTTTTATTTAAAGCAAAATCTAAGCGGCTATATTTGCCCCCCTTGTCCGCGGTGGAGGTGATTGGGTGCTTTAAATTAGCCTAGATTGAGGATGGGAAGGACTGACAAATAGTTGAATAGTTTGCAAAATGGCTTTATCCTTCTTGAAAGGGTAAGTCATTTTCAACCTTATAGGGTAAATTAACTTGACATTTTCTTTTGACATTTATTTTGCGCCCCTACCAAATACAAGAGAAGTTGAAAATATTTTTCACAAAGAAATTTTCAGATGAAACAAACGCAGCCTTACAAAGGATGAAACGTAATTTTCCCTTCAACATATCTTCTTGAGCAAGTAGAGATGATGGTTAACTTATAGATCCAAGATCAATTACACACAAGATCAAGTGTGATTTTGCGATATCAATTTAAAAAATCCGCTTTCAACGACTATGACCGAATCCATCGTAATCGTGTGTACGGAGCTTTGCAACTTCTTGGTCCCAATTGTAATGTTTCGTGGTATTAATGATGGACCATAATTTTAACCTAGCATTAACATTGTATAAACATAAAGGAGAAAGTCACATTAAGCCATCAAACTATTAAAGTAGTCTTAAATATGAGTCTCAAATATCACTTTTGACACAATAAGTCTAAAAATGATTAAATTTTATCAAATTGCACTCCTAGAAAATATTCCTAGAAAATATTCAACAATCAAATTTGTACTACGTGCGTTATAATTAAGCTATGTGACACGATTTTGACCGTTAAATTTTATTTTAAGGCGTAATTTAATTTATTATAAAAGTTTGAGAGTTCAGTATATCCAAATTAATAGTTTAGATTCTTATTTAAAATTGCATAGATAATTAAAAATTTCAAGTTGACTTTTTGTGAGACGAAAAAGTACGAGACTAAAGAATGGGGCTAAAGCAAACGGAGCATCTTGAATTCGAAGGCCAAGATCCCATGCCTTTGGAGGTCCAAAACCTTTGAGCCCAGTTATCCAGTCCTTATGTCCATCACATCCGGGTAAAAGTTCGGGTCCAATTTAACAGATTTGATCCGAGAGTTCCTTTGTACTAATACTACTGACGCCTTCCATAAATGGAAATCTCTGTATCTTTGTCTCTCTGTTTCGCTCTCTCTCGCGAAGGCTCTGCAGTCTGCACCGTCTTAAGTTCGTCATGGCGTTTCCGTACATGGAAGCTGTCGTTGGTACTCTCTCTCTCTCCCTCTGCCTGATGATGGGTTTTGCTGCCGATTCTTCTATCTGCGTTGATACATTTTAAAATAATTCCTTCAATTAGGGGTCGATGTTAGGTTTTCATTATATTTGGTTTATCTTTGTCTCTTCTATTTTTTAGTTGCTTATTAGTGTAAACGTTAGGTTGTTGATTTATTTGTAACAGTGCTGTGATTTTTGTATGAGCTACAAGTGTTTTTTCTTTCTTTAAAAAAAGGTAACATTTCAATTTGTTTTTTGCATTAGTTAAAGTCAGCGTTTTTTGGTTTTGTTAACTGGATAAATTTTAGCTTATTGTTTTAATTTGTTCCAATACTAGTTCTGGGCGTCGTCCCGGGAGTGAGCTTTCCATTCTTTGTTAGCTGAATGGGCGAACTACTGCGATTCAAAGTTTAATTTTCCTTCTAGTTTCTCAGAAGTTTTGGAATTTGGGTGAGGTGTAAGAAAAGAAAGTTTAGAAGTTCAAATGCCTGGTTTGTTGAGTTTGTAACCCCTGCCCTTTTACCCATAATATGTGTCAGGTTTCATGATATTAATGTATATCTTTGAGACTTATTTGGATCTACGGCAACATGCTGCCCTCAAACTACCGACTCTCCCCAAAACTTTGGAAGGAGTGATCAGCCAAGAGAAATTTGAAAAGTCTCGAGCCTATAGTCTTGATAAAAGGTTAGTTTTCTGTTTCAATAAATTCTTGAGATTGATGTGTGGTGGGATTTTACCATCAAGCTTCCATTTAACATGTTTCTAGCATTGTATCATAAGGCTTTTATGATGATGGTACTACCACTTTACTTTTTCGCTTTCATACTACTGCTATTTTTGCCACTGCTATTCCCTGATGCAACAACCTTTATTTTCAGCCACTTTCATTTTGTTCACGAGTTTGTGACTATACTGATGGACTCTGCAATTTTGTTCTTTGGATTATTGCCTTGGTTTTGGAAGGTGAGATATGGGATGCTGTGTTGTTTTACACCTCCCTTGCAGTTTTATCATCATTTTTTGACCCTTTTTTCCCCTTATGACTGCAGAAATCGGGAGAATTTGTGGTGCTAGTTGGCCTCAATGCAGAGAATGAGATATTACACACCCTTGCGTTTTTGGCTGGTGTTATGATCTGGTCACAGGTGAGCATATGAATTTTCCTCCTTACTCTAGAAAATAAATGTGTCTCTTGACTTCATTGGGGGTGAAAAAGTTTCACTTGGGGCCAAGTAGTGCTTCGTCAAAAAATGTTGAGACGTTTTGCTCTATCAAGTGCCGCTTCTTCTGAGCCAATGAATATGGGGTTTGGATTCTTACTTGTTTTGTGGTTACTTACTGAAAATGTTAGAAGTTTGTTCAAGGACCTAGCCCTGGTTTGGCAACACCAAAAAATCTCTCTTTTTAGAGAATTTTTTGAATTTTCAAGTCTTTCTCAGCCAAATAACAAAATCTGAAAATTTTTCTCAACAAAATTTTTACTTTTTAAATTTTCAAAATCCACATCAACTCATTCTATCTAAACTTTTTCACAAATTTCAATAAAACTCAATCTTCTACCCAATATATAAAAAAACATTATCAATTCATTCATATCTACACTTTTTCACAAACCACAGAAAAACTCAATATCCTACCAACAACCTTCAGAATTTTCACTAACTTTTCACAAACCCCTATCAAAGTCAAATTTGAAATATGAATTTTTTTTTTACATGCCAAATAAGACCTTAGATATGGAAGGGCCCGTTGGATAGTTATAAATTTTTACTGAAGAGTTGGATGTCAGAAGGGGTGCTTCTGCTGATCTTGAAGATTTCTAGCATGTCACGCTTCTCTGTCATGTCTAGAGGAGCTTGTGGCTTGTATTGTCAGATGGATGACAAAGTTATGAGCCTCTTCTAGTTGCATCACTACAAAGTGATGTACTTCTACAGTATCTCAATCTCTTGGTACTGATAATTTTGCTTTGGAACTGTTTATGCAGATCACTGATTTGCCGTTTTCTCTGTTCTCAACATTCGTGATTGAGGCTCGCCATGGTTTCAACAAAGTTCGTGTCAATGTCTTCTTGTCGTGTTTATCTTTTTTCTATTTCCTATTTTCCTCATTTCATTGTATTGGGACATGTCTGATTTGATTTCCCATTGCCAGTACACTACAAAACTTCTATTTGATTTTCTTTCCTTCACCCTTGTATCCCATTTCTTGCCACTTCTTGACATTGTTATCATCTCTTTTACAGCAAACAGTATTGTTATTCTTTAGGGACTTATTCAAAGGAATTTGCCTCTCTATTATTCTTGGCCCACCCATTGTTTCGGCAATCATCATAATAGTGCAGGTAAGATCATGGTTTTAGTACCTAATTCTCAAAAAACACTAGTTATTTGAAGCTTTTGGTTGCTGTTGGTCAACAGATTGTGTATCATTTGTTGTAGAATTTAGAGATCCTTGACGACACTTATTTATTTGCTGGCTGTTCTGTATGTTATTGTGATATATTCCTGCCTCACACTAGTGATTTCATCTGGTGGATGCAGAAAGGAGGTCCTTATCTGGCTATCTATCTTTGGGCGTTTATGTTTGTTCTTTCCATCGTAATGATGACTGTCTATCCCATTCTAATAGCCCCACTGTTTAACAAGTTCACTACTGTGAGTATCCATGATTTTTGTCCTTAACCTAGGAAATCCAATCATTACTATAGTATGTTTGGTTTGATTATCTTATTTTCCTTGGTTCTTCTGCAACGAATAGCTCCCAGAAGGCGACCTCAGGCAGAAAATTGAAAAACTTGCTTCCTCCCTCAAGTTTCCTTTGAAGAAATTGTTTGTTGTTGATGGATCCACAAGGTCAAGCCATAGCAATGTGAGATTCAACTCTAGTACATTTTTTATTCTTTGCATTTTCTCAAGGAAATTACCTGTGTTAGCTTAGTGGTTCTATGTGTATCAACAGTGTGCTTTTATTGTCGGTCATGTTATTTGGAGGCTAGGCATGTCAGTTGTCTTGAGTTGTCGAAGGAAAATCTGTGGTTCAGTCTTGAGAGCTGCCACATTTTGCAAAAAAGTAGAAAGGCAGGACTGTATCCAATTTATCGTGCCTAAGATCTTAGTTTGGCTGTGCAAGCACTTGTGAGTGCCTTCTGTATGAATCTAAACATGTAGGAAGACTCATAACCTTGATTCGAAAAATGAAAAGTCATTGGGGCTTTTACCTTATGAAATTGGTATAGTTTGCTGTTGATGGAGGGCTTGATCTCCTGGTACCCAGTGGGATGACAATAGGTTAGTAAACATATGTTTGGCACTCATAATATTCAGGTTTTAGTAATTCATGGGCATTTTTTTTTTTGTCTTAAGTCATTACATCTTCTCTAGGGATACTTTTCCAATATTTTCTCATGCTTTGAATTGGGATTTTGCCTTTCTCTTTTCCACCCCTGTTGAAGTTTGATGTGTTACATTATCTTGCTGTGGGCTGATTCACCTCATCAAACATGATGCAGGCCTATATGTATGGATTCTTCAAGAACAAGCGAATTGTTCTCTATGACACATTGATCCAGCAGGTGTTCAAATTACCCTATGTCCTATGTATTTATCTTTCTTTCTTTTTTGACACATTGCTCTTTGAATGTATACAAAACACTAAGAATTAAAGTGTTACCTAAATGTATTGCATCAGATGATTTGCTTGTTCTTTCTCTTCATTCTTTCTTATTTATCTTTTATATATTTCTTCATTTCAAACAAATGGAACGTGGTTTTCTATATCTAGTGTTCAGATATTCGACAGATTTGTATTGCCAGTGGCCGTTTCCTGTGCGTTGTAATAACTTTACAGTCTGAAATTGGTTGGCTATTGTTTAGTAACACTACCATTTGTTTGAGAACCATATGCTTTTCTCCTGGTAAATTGAAGCAGTATCACTTATATTCACAAATGTAGTGTGGCTCTTTATACTCAATTGGTGGTTTGTACTTATGGAAGGGGTGGTGTTTCCTTGAGGAATTTTTTTCCTCAGGTCGTTTTAATTATTGAATAGCTTAAAATGATGGTTCTATGTTTCACTTTTTTACAGAAGCGTTCAGTAAATGACCAGATGTAATCATTATCCGATTTCGCATAGACACAAACTCAGAGAAATCCATTTAGTATGACCTACACTGATGTTAACATGCTAAACTGTGAACAACCTCTTATTTCTGAAACTTCTTATAGTAGGGGAAAATAGGGCATTGCACTCTAGCTGTTTCTCGGTCATTACTTTATGGCCGTCTCATTACTGTGTGCTTTTTTGCATGGTTCCTATACTAGTTACTACTGTTGATGTTATGCAGTTTTGTGAATGGGAAAGGTCGCCGTATAAGTATTTTTTTGTTTTTCATTTGTTGGCAGTGCAAAAATGATGAGGAAATTGTAGCTGTAATTGCTCATGAGTTGGGGCATTGGAAACTTAATCATACAATGTACTCATTCATTGCTGTGCAGGTATGATCTTATTTTTGTTTTGTGAACTCTTACGATCATGTTTTGGTTTTTGGTTCATTGCACTCTGTAATGCCAATTTTACATATGACATAATTTGACAATGGCATAGAGTTGTGCATGTTATCACTCTATCAGTAAGTGTAAGTCCCTTAATAAGAAAAATGAAGAAAGAAAAAAGAACTGTGGTTAACAACAATGGAACATGCAATACAGCTTTGGCCAAAAGTTTTCTTCTTGAGAAGCTCCTAGAAACTTGTGGCTTAGTTCTTGGCTTCAGTCTTTTTGTTTGTCTAGTCTTGTCATTGTTGATGGCTTTCGTTTCTTAGCGGTTGGTAGAGTGAAACCTTATTCCTTATGACTCTATGGGGCTTGAATTATTTAACACTCCTCTTACCTTGATAAATGTTATTCCTCATACATCAAATTTTTTATTTGTTTTTGGGCTATCACGTTGTTATATATTGCTTATAAGAAGTATGAGATATAGGTAACAACAATCAATTTACTGTTCCGACTTCCTCTTTGAAGCTTCTTTTTTACCAAGGCATGAGAGATTGCATCTATGATATGTGATGAAAATATATCTGTCCTATTTCTTTGTACTTTTTGCCTTTGGATTTGTCACCCAAGATAAAGTATAAGCTCTTCGCATTGCTCGAGTTGTTATGCATCATGGAATAGATGCACTTCAGCTCCTATCTCTCTTCTTGAATAGTTTGAAGTGTGATTAAGACATATGGCCTGTCATGAATTTGAAGTTCTAGTCAGTGTGTTATTCACTTAGATAACTAACTACACTACCATGCGACTTGGAGGAGGTGCTTAATCTGTCTGCTTTTTCTGTTGTTCTTTCTACTCTTATCCAGATTCTGACATTTTTGCAATTTGGAGGGTATACTCTTGTGAGAAACTCAGGCGATTTGTTTCGAAGTTTTGGGTTTGATACACAGCCCGTGCTAATTGGTCTCATCATCTTTCAGGTATTGATATATGAAGCAAATAGCTATCATGAAGAAATGACATGTCTTTTGTGTTTGATATGTGATCTACTCGTGAGCATAAGCTGTTGGCTGTACCCCTGCCCTTCTCCTCTGCTAGCTTGTTAATTTAGGGCTTCGGATTGAATGTAGTAGATTCACTATGTGCTTTCTTGATCTGATAATGGATCCAATGAGCTAGTACCATGTGTTGGCCTTGCTTGAACCATCTCTCAACTTTAGAGTGGGAGTAAGCAACACAAGAAGCTTGTACTATTGTTATAGCCTTGAAGTCATCTAGCCCTTTTTTTTTTTTTTTTAATGAAGGTGGATTTCTATTTTGTTCAGTTTTTGGAGGAAGAAAATCAACAGTACTAATCTATTTTTCACCTTGTTTTCTCATTTGCAGCATACTGTTATACCTCTCCAGCACTTGGTAAGCTTTGCTCTAAATCTGGTGAGCCGATCTTTTGAGTTTCAGGTAATCTACCATTTCTATATGGGCACTTCTTCTGTGTCTTCCTTCTCCTCTCTATCTCTCTGTTTCTTCCCCCTTCTCTCTCTTTGTGTGAACTTGGAAATGGTCCTGTTTAATTTATATTGGTGTCTAGGCTGATGCCTTTGCGAAGAAGCTTGGTTATGCCTCTGCACTTCGAGCTGGTCTTGTGAAACTGCAGGTGACATGTCTTTGGCTTCCCTCTCGCATTTTCCTTATTTTTCCTATATTTTATTTTTGCTTCTAAACAATGAGGATCTAACCTATGTTCATAACTTGCATTTCCATAATTAACTTTGCATACTATGGTTTTTTAATCACGATGTTTTGTCCTTTTGTTGATTGTGTTTTTCTGAAGTTTTTATTCAATTTCTAACTTGTACTCCCTATTCTTTTATCGCCCCCCAAAAAACACCACCAATCAGGTAATTTATTTCTTGCGTATAAGATCTGAGTTCTTGTTTGGTGATGGGTGGCTCAGAAAATTTAGACAGACTGCTTTTCCAACGAATCGATTTGGCTGCCTGCACAGATATGTCACTGGATTATGTGAATTGCACAGCTCAATGGACAAATTTATAGAATTTCTTGCATATGGGCCTTTTTTATTTTATCATATTTAGTTTCCAGAGGGGATTATCATATTTCAGATGGCAGCATCCAGTCCCAGGATTATCCGTCTGTTCAGCTCTTTTAACACCTTGTTGTGAAAACCATTGCTGTAAGTGATTACTGAATCAATACTTCATGTTTTGCAGGAAGAAAATTTGTCAGCAATGAATACTGATCCTTGGTACTCAGCTTATCACTATTCACATCCTCCCCTTGTCGAAAGATTGGAGGCTCTTGATAAATCAGATAAGAAAGCGGACTGACTTTGGGGACATGCGGATCACACATATGGTACTTTTGTCTGTATGAACTATTGCAGTCTTGGATAATGGATACTTGTACTCCAGGGATTCCGATGTGTTGCAAGTGGAGTTTCGCGGGTTGCACCCTCCCCCTTGATAAGCCTAGATTTTAGAGAAGAGATGATGCAGCTTGCCATGTGTTTGTTGGTTGACTTAAGAAATGTGCTGCCCAGAATCTAGAGAAGCAGCAGCAGTTTTTTGGAGTACACGAGTATTCATATATAGAAATTGTTCTACTTTGGCAAAATGCTAGTTTTATTTTGGCTTCTTTCGACTTGAATGTAGTTTCCTATAGGAATAGAACTACTTAAACTTTCTCGTATTAGTCATTTTTGTACCTTTACAGTGCTCCTCCTACGTTAAATTGGGAAACCAAAAATATCCTTTCTTTTCTTGTCTAATTTGGGAAAGCATATATCTAATCACAACCTACTGTAACTGTATAAAAGTATGTTAAATAAGCAATTGCCAAATCCAAATGTAATAGTCTTTACATGGCACCTTTCCTCCCTGATATTTGCTCTGAACAAAAAGTTGAAAGAGGAAATGATGTCTGTTTACAGTAGCACCCATTATTCTACTTGCTTTGTTCTTACTGAAAACTAGTGGTGGGCAAAGTCGGGTTCCCATGCCCCGACTCAGTCAGAGTGATGGTTGTCCAACTTGGTCCAAACTCCGATTTTAGTTGAACCTATGATTTTATATTGTCTACAATTAAGTTTTGATGGGTGAGATTTTATTTCTTGTGGAGTCTAATTGTTTAATCCATGATACGTATTAAATTTTTTATGTAAATCTATAAAATATTACATAATAATTAAACATTACAAAATATTTTTAAAAGAATACTCAAACATCGGAAAAGAATCTTTTCCTGAAAATGTTTTAACAAAGAAAATTTTGCACCAATTGTAGTTCAACTAACTGTAGTTGAGCTTTACAAAACACCATATATCCCTTTTCCCCCAAGGAAAGGTCTCAGAAAAGAGGAGAAAAATAGATTACAGAGGAAGCTTATTGTAATGAAGTTTAATGTAGGCACAATCCATTTAGCCGGTAGAATCGTGGTACATATTTCCTTCTTGAAATCTAAAAGAAAAAGGAACAGCAAATGCAACCCTATTTATTTATTTGGGAAATACTTTAGGCGACTAAACTTTCAATTTCTGCAGCCCCTCCAATTATTAATTAAGGCTTCTTCATCTTGGCTGCGGAATTGCGAAAGTCTTAAGAAACCAATGGTACTTCTTTGTGATCACAATTTGTCCAATACCAACTCCGAAAATGAATCCACATGCATAACCAACCGTGACCATTTTCCACTAAGTTCAAATGAAGACTCTGAGCTCTGACTCTCTATGAGGTTTGAAGGTGGAAGTGGTGGTCTATTAGTATCTGAACATTTCTTTGTCAAAGGAACTCCACATAATTTGGGATTGTCAATGAACGAATTGTTCTCAAATGTGTCGAACTGTTTCCCATGTGGTATATGGCCTCTGAGATGATTGTGAGAGACATTAAATGATTCGAGGAAAGTAAGTTGAGTTAGCTGTGGAGGAATCTCACCAGACAACTTGTTTGAAGACAGGTCCAGTGATTCTAGCTCTGACAAGTCTCCCAAGGAAGATGGGATAGGACCTGTGAGAAAGTTGTTGGAAAGGTTGAGCATATGAAGTCCTTTTAGATGTCCCGTGACTTTTGAAATTTCTCCTTCAAATCTGTTGCTCGAGAGATCAATAGCTATGAAGAAGTCTCGGATTCTTTCATATGTCGTCTTTGTGCCTTTGTTGATCAATGTCATCGATACAAAAAAGGTACTGGACCAATGTTCTCTAGGTATTTCGACAATTTCTTTTTCTTCCGCGTAACTTAAGTCCTTTGCATCAACGGTTTGCATGGCTTTCCAATCTCTGAAGCATTCAGAGGGCAACTTACCTTTAATGTCGTTATTGGAAAGGTCAATGATGCGTAGGTTTGGGAAACCACAATTGCGATCAAATATTTCTATTTTACCATAGAACTTATTAGACCGCAAAATGAGAACCTTTAGCTCTGGAAGAATGCCCAACCAAGAAGGGAAAGTGTCGTTTATTTGATTGTTTTCAATAATAAGAACTACAAGCCTAGTACAATTGGCCAACCATCTCGGCATGGAGCCCTGTAATTGATTTTGGCCGAAATCAATCACCCTCAATTTGTTCCCTCCTGATATTGTTGAAGGAATGGTTCCATGAAAGTGATTATTGTGTAGATTCAAAACCCTGAAGTTGCCTAAACAGTGAGGAAGCACGCCACTTAACTCATTGCTCGACAAATCAAGAAGAACAAATGAGCTGAAATTGCAAATCGATTATGGGATTTTTCCTGTCAATGTGTTGTTTGAGATTGAAAAATAAACGATGGAAGGTGGTGGGATTGGAATTGACCCTTGAAACTTGTTAGAATCAAGCTTCAGAACGTATAGATTTGTAGTCCAAGGGAAGAAGATCGGAAGTTGTTCAAAACCTATTAGAAAGTTATGAGATAAATCTAAAAGCCAGAGAGTTTTCAAAGTCCACATCCATTTTGGAACTTGGCCTTGAATTTTGTTGTTGGAAAGGTCCAAAATTCCTAATTCATCTTGGATCCTTAGGAAATCTGGGAGCTCACATAAGTGATAAGAAGCCAGACCCAATACCTCGAATTTTGAAAAAGTTGTGTTGGTACTAGGCTCTATCAGCACTGAAACATTGTTATAAGAAAGTCGGAGCCAACTAAGGTGTTTGAGTTTGAGAAACATGTTTAATTTTACTGTGCCATTGAAGTAGTTCGAAGCTAGGTCCAGAACTTCAAGATGCACGAGCCTAGAAAGTGATTGTGGAATCGAACCATCTAAGTTATTTTCAAAAAGGTTCAGCACAGTTAGTTTGGTAAGGTTACCAAGCAAAGATGGTATTGGTCCAGAGAAATTGCACCATGGAGCATGAAATGAATTTAAGGACTTAAGGTTACCAACTGAATTTGGTAGCTTACCAGAGAAACTTGCGTCGGAAAGTCTTAGTGATTCTAAAGGGTTGCTTTTGTTAAATTCTGGCATATTTCCTGTGAGATACCTGTTGGATCTTACATTCAGACGCAAAAGATTGGGTAGATGAAAATTTTCTATAGGAAACTCATCGAGCAAGCCACAGTTTTCTAGGTCCAGACTTTCTAGAGAAGATAAGTTTGCAAAGATATTAGGTACTGAGGATGATATTCCTACTTCATAGAGAGATAGTTCTTTCAAGTTTGTTAAGTTTTGAGCTATATCTCGTAGGCCATGCTTTTGAAGCTCCAATTGATTGGATTAAAAATCTACGAAAACCAACCTAGAGAGTTCTAAAATTTATGAAGGGATTGGACCAGAAAATACAGAGTAAGAGAGGTTGAGATGTGTTAGGCTTGATAGCTGCCTAAAACGAGTTGGGATTTGGGAAAAATTGAAGTTATTATTGTAAAGATCAAGGCTTTGAAGGTGAAATAGCTGGAAGAGGCTTGAATTGGAGTTGATAGAACCATAGAGACAGCTGCTACTCAGGCTGAGGCTGATGACATGACCAGTGCCTTCATCGCACTCGACACCATGCCGCTTGCAGCAATCGCCGCTTTCAGGCTTCCACAACGACATCTTCGGATAAGCAGCAGGTTCACCAGACGCGGATCGATTTATGATAAAGCTTTCCTTGAATTGCTACAAGGCCAATCTCTCATCAGCATGGTACAGTGGCTGCACGGCAGAAAGAAAGGTAGCAGATATATGACAAAATAACGTCAAGGATACAAAAAAGCACAGGAAGAAGCTCACAGAAAGCAAGAAACCCATATTGCTATACTGAATTTAGTTTATGACACTTCGATGTGCATAATTGGAAGTTCTAATAGATGCTTTTATAGATCTAAACCCATACGTATTGTGCACACAAAATCTCACTTCACTTCAAGTCAAGTCAAGACAAGACTCATTGGAAGTTCTGTAGATGCTTTTGTAGACCTAAACCCAGAAGTATTGGACACGCAAAATCTCACTTCACTTTAAGTCAAGTCAAGACGTCTCATGGCAAACCTACAAAGGCAGTGGACCATACCACCTCCCAAGTTTCGTTGTATTTATTTTACCCTCACTACTTTGAGTCAAGTCGTCCCCGTGAGAATAAAGCTTTTCTTTTTCCTTTTTCTTTTTTGTTTTTGTTTTTTTCGAAAGTGTCAAAGTGAGGACTAGTCACATATTATACTGCCTCATAATCTGGTCCTTATTTTTTTGATAATGAGATATTGCCTCATCATGATCAGTCACTTTATTTATGTATATATCTCTTCCTTAAAATTCATGATCAGAAGAAAAAACAAAATAAAATTAAACTCCAACAAATTAGATATATGTCTAGAACTATATTTTTTAGGTCCTTATCTTCTTGGACAACTTATTGTAAAAGAAAATTGAATAACAAGGAAAGAAATTGCTCTCAAGGCAAAATATTTTTGCTTTCTTAAACGATATTTACCTCATCAATTTGTGTTTAGGGTTGATGCAAATTAGTTTAGGATACAATGGAGCTTGAATTCTAGGGATCTACTAGTTCAACTGCCTCGCACAAAATAAACAAAGATGAACTCAAATCTCTTGATGAATTTCAAATTAATAAGATAAGATAAAAATATATCTACATTTAAAAACGGAGTAATATAAAATCCAAAGGACTCGATGCAAAGACATGAGCAGTTAGAAATTCTCACGTGGGACACTTTTCATAAACCTAAAATACTAGTTATTATATTATTTACTTTTGAAAAACATTAATAACACTTTATTCCTCAGAGCTATGTATTTTTCCACATCCTCCTCTGTCACCCACATCTCCTTCTTCCCGGTCTTCTTACATCTGAATTCTTTTAGCTTTCAGTATATAATTCTTGAATTCAAAGGAACTTTTTCCATGATCAATTGTCGACTTAAGGTGGTTTTGGTAAGGTACGTATATTGTGATTTGTTTCGCATCTGAAGATTCTAAACAAATTAAAAATGGAAAACAGAAAAAAATTTCTTGTATGTAAATAATTTCGTGAGGGTGAAAGACGCACACGTAAGTTGAGTTTAGCTTCCACGCAGGAGACCCCTCCACTGATGGCCAGTGGCGGAACCAGGATTGAAATCTATGGGTGTCGAACTTTAAAGGCGAAATGATAAGAAAAAAAATTTCTTTCATAATACAAAAAATTGTCTTAGAGTTACAATGTCGAAAATTAAGGACTAAAAGTATTAAAAATATTAGAATACATGTACCATACTATGTACTACAACCGAAAGGTGACAATTGTATCCTATGATTTTGCATCTTTTGAAAATGTTGCAAAATGGCTTCGTTCTCAATAGTTTTAAAAACTTCTTGCTCGATGTACACTATCATGCAATCATCTTCCATCCTATTACGCAAATCACTTTTGATGATCTTCATTGCAGAAAACACTCTTTCAACGGTTGCAGTCGCAACTGGTAAGACCAATGCCAACTCAATAAGTCGATAAAGTAATGGAAACAGAGTATTTTTTTTTGTCTCAACCATCTTCACAGCAAGACCTCTAATATCTTGAAGTCTAGAAAAAACATCATTTCTTCTAATATCTCCAATATAGGTATTAAGCTGATTTTTAAGTATCAAATGATCATCTACTATAAAATCTTCTGGATAAAGCTCAGCAAGACGACGTAACTTAACATAATCAAATGCTGAGAATGAATTTTTTGGATCAAGACATGCTATGCAAAGAAGTAATTTCGTACTTGCTTCTGTGAACCGATTATCCATCTCCTGAGTGATCAAATCAATAACCTAGCAAAACACTTCCACATAAAAATGATGGAAATAAGTAATAAATTGCCCTCCACGCCTCGAATGACTACGAATTGGTATAATGTCTTCCATATTCGGCACACTAATAGAGTTATCAACACAAAAAGTTTTAACTTCTTCCAAAAATTCATCTCACTCTATCTCTCTCAATTCTTGCAACTGTTCCTTCACAACTCCAACCAAACCCATAGCATTAACAATGTCTTGATCTTTTCGTTGTAAGGCTTGTGACAATTCGTTTGTAATTCCCATTATATTTCTCAACAAATGCATAGTGAATACAAACTCAAAACTTTCCATTTTATCCATCAAACCCATAGCCAGGGATCTTTGTTTTGATAGAGTACCATCCTCTTTTATGTGTTCAAACATTTCCAATACTGATGACCACGTAGTAAAGAGACGGATTATTGTAAGGTGGTATGAACCCCAACGAGTGTCACCTACAATATTATAGGAATTACAAAACTATAAACAAATTAAAAAAAAAAAAACTAAATGGTCTATTAGTATTGTAATGAAATATAATAATTACCTAGTTGTGCGAGACTGGTTTCTTGATTTTTGCCCCTTCCACTAGAAATCTTTCCCTTGTCCAACCGCTCCACTATCTTCTCATGACAACTTTGCCGAAGAGCATCTTTCCTTTTACATGAAGCTCCGACCATATTCACAATCTTAGAAGTATAATAAAAAAACTCACCAATTTGCAAGTTATTCTTTGCAATACCCACAATAACCAATTGAAGTTGGTGAGCAAAACAATGGATATACGTAGTAGAAGGATTGTCCCTTAAAATGAGCGACTTCAACTCATTGAACTCACCTCGCATGTTGAATGCCCCATCATACCCTTGACCTTTCAATTTGAATATTGACAATCCATGCCTTGCAAACAATTTATCTATAGCTTTTTTCAGAGATTCAGAACAAGTATCAGGAACATATTCCACACCAAGAAACCTTTCAATCACATGTCCACGTATGTTTACATATCTCAAAACCACTGCCATTTGCCCTTCACTGAATTATCTCGAGACTCATCAACCATAAGAGAATAAAATTCATCCCTAATTTCTTTAATAATGGCAAGGGTGGTTTTAGCTGCACAAATACTCACCATTTCCTTCTGCACTTTTGGATAAGTCATTTGGTTGTTTCCAGGAGCATTAATGTTAAGTTTCTTAGCAACCTTTTCATCACGTTGGCAAAACACGTTCAAAAGCTCGAGAAAATTACCCTTCCTTATGGAACTCTCGGACTCATCATAAGCACGAAAAGCTAATCCTTGCTCCAAAAGATAACGAATAACATCTAAAATCGCTGTTAACGAATGCGATAAGTATTCTCTTGATCGTGCCCGTGTGCGGATAACATGTGCGACACACTTTGTCGCTGATTTTCGAGTGCTTCACATAGTCTTCTAGCTTCATTGTGAGCACTATCATGTTCAACAAAAACCCCCCACTACCTTTTTTCAGTGGCTAAAGCTCGTAGATGTAAACTTATCTCCCCTGGACTTCCCTCCTCAAGGTCGCCTAAACAGATAACACCACAAGCAATACGCCTTATCCTTTGATACACTATATTCCAACCAATTAAAATCTTTAAACCATGTCTCCATAAAACCCCTCATTTCTTGCCCGTATTCCTTCTTGGAAAAATTGTGGCACGCGGTTGAAAATGACCTTTTATTAAGTACTCCCTACGAACTTGATCCCTAATCCCAAGATTATATTCTTCAATGGGTTTACGTAACCTTGGGTCAGCAACGATATCATCCGGACTAAACATAATGCGAGGTTTTTTTGAACTACTATCCATTTCAGAATTAGTAGTCACGTTAGGAGTATTAGACGACTCCACACTACGTGGCTTTCTTATCACAAACTTATCCATTATCTAAACAAAACAAAAATAAAAATTAATCAATAATCACTCAACAAATTAAACAACATTAATCAATAATCTACATTAATAAAATAAAGAAATGCAATCAATAATCACTCAGCAAATAAACATGTAGTTGCAATAAGTTGACAGATTACTGTGTCCAATTTGAACACGGAATGTAGATTTAACAAATGGGTGAAACTGATAGATAAATGCTTGGGTGGAGCGTGCAATTGATAAGATATTGCCAAGCATGATCTTTCAATCCTATCATACTTCAAACTCAAAGATTTCTATTACAACCTACACCACTACATGCTGAACAATGAGTAGAGAAATGTAGGAAGGGATAAACACATTCTGCAACTCATGAAGATATAGTCAAAAAATTTATCCCCTTAAAGAGTCAAGACCCATACTGCCATATAGTCAAAATACAGAAATTTAGAAATTAAAATACCAATTGAGAGGTGCATCGTGCACAATTATGTCTAACCAATTGATCACCAAATTTATGTCCAAAGATAAGCTAGCACAGACAATATGAACAAACAAAAAAAAACCACCAACTCTGCAACTCATGAAGAAAACTTCCTGGTGAATAAATTCACAGCAAAACAATATATTTACAAATAAATTGAAATTACAGACCTATCAACTAATAACCTAATAAAAATTACTGAAAATCCATTTCACATAAAGCTCAAATAAAGAAATTTACCTCATTCACTCATTGCCTAAAATCCTAAACTACTGAAACAAAATAACCAAAAAAAAACAGGAACGAAAACTCACCAATGAGGCAATGATCCAATCCAAGAGACTATCTTCGACAACTAGACTGCTAGTGCTAGCAGAACTAGATCTGAGAATGAGAGAATCCAAAAGCAAAAACAACAAATTGGAAAATTGGAAAAGAAATCGAAGTGAGCCAGAGACGCGAGAGAGAGAGAGAGAGAGAGAGAGAGAGAGAGAGAGAGAGATCGGTTATACCTGGTGGCTGGTGCGACGGTGCGGCGGTGGGGCAACGGGCAACGGCGACTGGGGCCTGGGCAACAGCAGAGGGCAGAGAAATTAGAAATTGTGAGAGACGGGGAGGGAGATCGCAAAAGAGGGGCAGGGGATTTTTCAAAGTAAGGGTGAAACGCACCGTTTCACCCCTGTTTTAATTTTTAATTTAATTTAGTTATTATTATTTTTATGCAGAGGGTGAAACGGCGTCGTTTCACCCTCTGCTTAAAAAAAAAAATAAAAACGGGCTGGGGGCTCAGGCCTAATGGGTATCGGGGCCCAGGCCAACTAATGAAAAAAAAAAAATTATATGTGAAATTTTTTTTGGGGGGGGGGAATGGGTAGGGACTGCCCTGGTTCGCTACCCTCTCCTTCTACCACTGCGGATGGCAACACATTTCAAACAAAGATTTGTGAGATCGGCGGAATTGACACACAGACAAAAAAAAAGACTTACGGAATATTTACAACATGAACACAATGTAATGCAAAAACAATCGTAAATAGAAAGACTCCAAAAATGATTAACAATTTTCGAGCATGACTCGTGGCTAGCCTACACAGACGGTCGGCCATATCACCTCGCTTGGTCTGTTATGCTTATTTTAACCTCACTTCTAGTCAAGTCATCCCCATAACATCGAAGGCTCTTTCAGCAGACCAGACATGCGGGGTTATTGTTTGGTCTTTATTTTTCAAATATGTGATATTTGTTTGAAAATTCAAGATATGGCCACATCAACCAAATAAATTATCTTGACCATTTCATATCTTTTAGCTCTACATAAGATTTTTGTGAATATCATTCTTCTGAAATCTCTCATACTTGAATTAGTCCAATTTACACAATAAATTAATGTCGTGGTACTGGAACCAACCATCTTACTTACTTTTAAGAGAATTTAGATATTTCTATAACCCTACGTACTCCTTGAAAGTCAACAAAACAATAATTCCACATAGAGAAAACAAAAAAGTGTTTAAAATTCCACGAGACAAGGACAGAGTTAGAAATTTCTTTTGGGTGCGGCCAGAAATTTTTATGAAGCTGAAAGGTACTTTAAATGGAGTATCAAATAGAAGATAGGAAAATTCTCGAACGTGTTTTTCTCACATTTTAACGTTTTGAAAAAAGAAAAATATTTTTTTTATTTTTGCAATTAAAAGCTATTTCTTAGAAACATCCTTGGAAAATTGACCTGATCATTCTTCGGAGATATGTATTTGACCACATCCTACCAACGTTTCCTCGTTGCTTCTTCCCCTTCTTGGTTCTCGCTTCCGAATTCTTTGTTTTTTTTTTTTTTTGAATATTTTAAAATAAATTGCCAAAAAGGCCAGGCTACGAGCCACGAGGACACCAAAAACGATTAACAATACTTATTTGGCTGTTTGATTCCTTCGCCTACTCACTAAAGTATTGTTAATCTGGATTTGAGAATTGATGGGCTGAAGCAAAAGCCCACTAACATCTTTGAAGGGCCTGCTTTACCCCCCTTTGTTCGCCGCCCAGTGTCCATTGATTATGTCTCCAATGTAGCCCGCTTTTCGCACACTCATTACCCATCAGATTCGGATGACAAGAAAAACCACTAAAAAAAAAGCGTTAGGTTTGGTTCACAAGAGAAACCATTAAAAAGAAGCAGAAGAATAGTGTCGTTTCACTAGAGATATTAAAAAAAAAAAAAAAAAAGTGTGTTAGAGACCTGAACTCGAGGTAACCTAATCCGTTCGAATTGAGCCAAGTCGTTTCTGGATCGGGACGTTGGGGTTTTGTCAACTCTTGCTGAAACTACTCTCTTTCCTTATATGATAAAGTTCAAAATTTACTACCGAACCAAATGAATCGTCAAATAACAATGTTCTATGCTTTTAGCTCAAGGTTGTTTATGATTATTGTTGTTGATTCGGCCTATGAATCATAATCCATAAGGAAGCTCAAATTCCCAATAGCACTGAAAGTTCCACGGTCACATACCATACTTGATATGATGCCCACCACCCATCTTCTTTGTACGCCTTTCACTATTTTTCTTGTTCTTTCTAAACCTAACAATAAATATGTTACCTTGTCTCTGTCTGGACTGGAATCCTTTAATGAAAAAACAAAAAACAAAAAATCTGAACGCATGACTCACTATTTTGTAACGTGAACTTGCAAGTGACAGCATAGCAGCCATTTGTTTACCCTCGTTCCTCCCCCCATGTGGATCAAATGGTTTCAAAGTTTCCATTATTTTATCTGCTTGGTCCTCCTCATGATCACCAAAGTCCTGCACGGGGCCCATCTCCAAACTATAATCGAGGGCAACCTCCGTGCTTGTCACCCTCCAATATGGAGAATCTCTAGTTCTTTGCAGTCTCCTCTATCCAACTTAAATCTCGTCTGCATCTTCTTGACTCTTAACGGTCACTTTTTATTTGTACATTACATTATCCACTTCCCTTGTAAAAACCGGTTCTCCCAAACATCTTCCATCATCAGTTCGAAACATACAAACCTCACATATTAAGATTCTTTAGCATTTCTTACCTCGATTATACTACGTAATTTAAAGAGAAATAAACACAACAAGTATATCCTTACATTATTTAATATTATTCATATAATAGTAACGTGAGCTCTACAATGAGATCTGTTTGTTGTGTCTATCTATCTTCAAATTACATGGTGCAATTTGAATAAAAAATTGCATAAGATGCTAGTGGCCTAACAGTGATGATTCTTTCTTTTACAATTGAAAATTTTGGATAAACTTTTCTTCACTTGTAAAAACTGGTTCCTTCGAAACATCGAAATATACACACTCACGGATTATGATTTTGCATGATTTGTTAACTTTTCATAAAATTTGAAAAGAAATAGATGGAATACGTGAATCCAATACAATTAAACATGCTAAACTGTGAACACCCTCTTATTTCTTAAACTTCTTATCGTAGGGGAAAATAGGGAATTGCACTCTAGTTGTTTCTCGGTCATTACCTAATGGCCGTCTCATTACTGTGTGCTTTTTTGCATGGTTTCTATACTAGTGACCAGAGGTTTTTTTTTTTTTAATGTATTGTAGCATATTTACTGATATCTCCAATAGTGGGTCACAGAGTACTCCATATATTTTTTTTTTCTCTACGCCCAATTATCACGTGTGCGAATCACTACTATTGTCTATCTACTATTACTTATCCTCTTTTTTTTTTTTCTTTTTTTTCTATTTTTACTTTTTTTCTTTATATTTATTTCTAATTTTTTTAAGATTTTCTCTGTTTATATATCTCAAAAAATTTTGTTGGAATAATGTAAATTTTATTGAGATTTATAAAAAAAAAGTGTGAAAAGAGATGATTTAATACAGTTTTTTTTATATAAAAAAAGTATTGAAAAAGGTGTTTGAGATTATGAAAAAGTATTTATAATGTTTTTTTAATAAAAAAAATTGAGCTTGCCAATTTATTGTAGTCGTTCTTTTGTTTTATGGGGTGGAAATTTATAGTAGCCGATATTAAAAGTGCTCATGAATCAAGAAATAGATGATATCGCATGCTGACTAGAAAGTAAAGACTTGCTAGTGATTTATCTGAAGTTATTTATTTTTCTTCTTCATCTTCTTTTGTGCTGGTATGAATTGGTGGCCTATCTCTCAGTTTTAGTAAATAGTACGGTATATGTATTTAAATATTTTTAATATTTTTAATATTTAATAATTAATTTTTGATATTAACTCTAATTACTTTTTTGCATTATGTAGAAAAAATTTTTTTGGTCATTTTCTCTTAAGAGTTTGCTCCCCTTCAAATTCATTTCTAGTTTTGCCACTGCTAGTGATTATTATTGATGCTATGCAGTCTAGTGAATGGGAAAGGTCCCCCGAATAAGTATTTTTTTGTTTTTCATTTGTTGGCAGTGCAAAAATGACGAGGAAATTGTAGCTGTAATTGCTCATGAGTTGGGGCATTGGAAACTTAATCAAACAATGTGCTCATTCATTGCTGTGCAGGTATGATCTTATTTTTGTTCTGTGAACTCTCACGATCATGTTTTGGTTTTAGTTCATTGCACTCTGTAATGCCAATTTCACATATGACATAATTTGACAATGGCATAGATTTGTGCTTGATTATCACTCTACCAGTGAGTTAACGTCCCTTAATAAGAAAAATGAAGAAAGAAAAAAGAACTGTGGTTAACAACAGTGAAACATGCACATACAGCTTTGGCCAAAAGTTTTCTTCTTGAGAAGCTCCTAGAAACTTGTGGCTTAGTTCTTGGCTTCTGTCTTTTTGTTTGTCTAGTCTTGTCATTGTTGATGGCTTTCTTTTCTTTGCGGTTGGTGGAGTGAAACCTTATTCCTTAAGGCTCTGTGGGGCTCGAATTATTTAACACTTCTCTTTCCTTGATAAATGTTATTCCTCATACATCAAATTTTAAATTAATTTGTTTTTGGGCTATCACGTTGTTATATATTGCTTATAAGAAGTATGAGATATAGGTAACAACAATCAATTTACTGTTCCGACTTCCTCTTTGAAGCTTCTTTTTTACCAAGATCGAGGGATTGCATCTATGATATGTGATGAAAATATATCTGTCCTATTTCTTTGTACTTTTTGCCTTTGGATTTGTCACCCAAGATAAAGTATAAGCTCTTCGCATTGCTAGAGTTGTTATGCATCATGGAATAGAAGCACTTCAGCTTCTATCTCTCTTCATGAATAGTTTGAAGTGTGATTAAGACATATGGCCTCTCAAGAATTTGAAGTTCTAGTCAGTGTGTTATTCACTTAAATAACTAACTACACTACCATGCGACTTGGAGGAGGTGCTTAATCTGTCTGCTTTTTTTGTTGTTCTTTCTACTCTTATCCAGATTCTGACATTTTTGCAATTTGGAGGGTATACTCTTGTGAGAAACTCAGGCGATTTGTTTCGAAGTTTTGGGTCTGAGACACAGCCCATGCTAATTGGTCTCGTCATCTTTCAGGTATTGATATATGAAGCAAATAGCTATCATGAAGAAATGCATGTCTTTTGTGTTTGATGTCCTCATGTGATCTACTCGTGAGCATAGGCTGTTGGCTGTACCCCTGCCCTTCTCCTCTGCTAGCTTGTTAATATAGGGCTTCAGATTGCATGTGGTAGATTGATTCACTATGTGCTTTCTTGATCTGATAATGGATGAACTAATACCATGTGTTGGCCTTGCTTGAACCATCTCTCAACTTTAGAGTGGGAGTAAGCAACACAGGAAGCTTGTGCTATTGTTATAGCCTTGAAGTCATCTAACTTTTTTTTTAATGAATTGGATTTCTCATTTTTTCAGTTTTTGGAGGAAGAAAATCAACAGTACTAATCTATTTTTCACCTTGTTTTCTCACTTGCAGCATACTTTTTATACCTCTTTAGCACTTTGTAAGCTTTGCTCTAAATCTGGTGAGCCGATCTTTTGAGTTTCAGGTAATCTACTGTTTCTATATGGGCACTTCTTCTGTGTCTTCCTTCTCCTTTCTGTCTCTCTGTTTCTTCACCTCTCTGTCTGTCTCTGTCTCTCTCTCTCTCTCTTGTGTGAACTTGGAAATGGTCCTGTTTAATTTATATTGGTGTCTAGGCTGATGCCTTTGCGAAGAAGCTTGGTTATGCCTCTGCACTTCGAGCTGGTCTTGTGAAACTGCAGGTGACATGTCTTTGGCTTCCCTCTCGCATTTTCCTTATTTTTCCTATATTTTATTTTTGCTTCTAAACAATGAGGATCTAGCCTATGTTCATAACTTGCTTTTCCATAATTAACTTTGCATACTATGGTTTTTTAATCACGATGTTTCGTCCTTTTGTTGATTGTGTTTTTCTGAAGTTTTTATTCAATTTCTAACTTGTACTCTCTATTCTTTTATCGCCTCCCAAAAAACACCACCAATCAGGTAATTTTTTTTTTTGCATATAAGTTCTGAGTTCCTGTTCAGTGATGGGTGGCTCAGAAAATTTAGACATTGCTTTTCCAAGGAATCGATTTGGCTGCTTGCACAGAGATGTCACTGGATTATGTGAATTGCATAGCTCAATGGACAAATATATAGAATTTCTTGTATATGGGCCTTTTTAATTTTATCATATTTAGTTTCCAGAGGGGATTATCATATTTCAGATGGCAGCATCCAGTCCCAGGATTATCCGTCTGTTCAGCTCTTTTAACACCTTGTTGTGAAAACCATTGCTGTAAGTGATTACTGAATCAATACTTCATGTTTTGCAGGAAGAAAATTTGTCAGCAATGAATACTGATCCTTGGTACTCTGCTTATCACTATTCACATCCTCCCCTTGTCGAAAGATTAGAGGCTCTTGATAAATCAGATAAGAAAGCGGACTGACTCTGGGGACATGCGGATCACACATATGGTACTTTTATCTGTATGAAGTCTTGCAGTCTTGGATAATGGATAATTGTACTCCAGGGATTCCGGTGTGTTGCAAGTGGAGTTTCGCGGGTTGCACCCTCCCCTTGATAAGCCTAGGTTTTAGAGAAGAGATGATGCAGCATGCCATGTGTTTGTTGGTTGACATAAGAAATTTGCCGCCCAGAATCTAGAGAAGAAAGCAGCAGTTTTTAGGAGTACACGAGTATTCATATATAGAAATTGTTCTACTTTGGCAAAATGCTAGTTTTATTTTGGCTTCTTTCGACTTGAATGTAGTATCCTATAGGAATAGAACTACTAAACTTTCTCGTATTAGACAATTTTTGTACATTTACACTGCTCCTTCTACGTTAAAGTGGGAAACAAAAAATATCCTTTCTTTTCTTCTCTAATTTGGGAAAGGAGATATCTAATCACAACCTACTGTAACTGTATAAAAGTATGTTAAATAAGCAATTGCCAAATCAATTGTAATAGTCTTTACATGGCACCTTTCCTCCCTTCCCTGATATTTGCTCTGAACAAAAAGTTGAAAGAGGAAATGATGTCTGTTTACAGTAGCACCCATTATTCTACTTGCTTTGTTCTTACTGAAAACTAGTGGTGGGCAAAGTCGGGTTCCCATGCCCCGACTCAGTCAGAGTGATGGTTGTCCAACTCGTCCAAACTCCGACTTTAGTTGAACTTGTATTTTATATTGTCTACAATTAAGTTTTGATGGGTGAGATTTTATTTCTTGTGGAGTCTAATTATTTAATCCATGGCACATATTAAAAATTTTACGTAAATCTATAAAATATTATATAATAATTAAACATTACAAAATATTTTTAAAAGAATAGTCAAACACTGCTTATTCTTTTCCTGAAAATGTTTTATTTTACAAAGAAAATTTTGCACCAATTGTAGTTCAACTAACTGTAGTTGAGCTTTACAAAACAGATCACCAAAGGAAAGGTCTCAGAAAAGAGGAGAAAAATAGATTACAGAGGAAGCTTATTGTAATGAAGTTTAATGTGGCACAATCCATTAGCCGGTAGAATCATGGTACATATTTCCTTCTAGAAATCTAAAAGAAAAAGGAACAGCAAATGCAACCCTATTTATTTATTTGGGAAATACTTTAGGCAACTAAACTTCCAATTTCTGCATCCTCTCCAATTATTAATTAATGCTTCTTCGTCTTGGTTGAGGAATTGCGAAAGTCTTCAAAAACAAGTGGTACTTCTTTGTGATCACAATTTGCCCGATACCAACTCCGAAAATAAATCCACATGCGTAACCAACCGGACCACTTTCCAACTAAGTTCAAATGAAGACTCTGAGCTCTGACTCTCTATGAGGTTTGAAGGTGGAAGTGGTGGCCTATTCAGTATCTGAACATTTCTTTGACAAAGGAACTCCACATAATTGGGATTGTCAATGAACGAATTGTTCTCAAATGTGTCGAACTATTTCCCTTGTGGTATATGGCCTCTGAGATGATTATGAGAGACATTAAATGATTCGAGGAAAGTGAGTTGAGTTAGCTGTGGAGGAATCTCACCAGACAACTTGTTTGAAGACAGGTCCAGTGATTCTAGCTCTGACAAGTCTCCCAAGGAAGATGGGATAGGACCTGTGAGAAAGTTGTTGGAAAGGTTGAGCAATGAAGTCCTTTTAGATGCCCATGACTTCTGGAATTTCTCCTTCAAATCTGTTGCTCGAGAGATCAATAGCTATGAACAAGTCTAGGATTTTTTCATATGTCGTCTCCGTGCCTTTGTTGATCAATGTCATCGATACAAAAAAGGTATTGACCATTGCTCTAGTATTTCGACAATTTCTTTTTCTTCCAGTACTTAAGTCCTTTGCATCAACGGTTTGCATGGCTTTCCAATCTCTGAAGCATTCAGAGGGCAACTTACCTTTAATGTCGTTATTGGAAAGGTCAATGATGTGTAGGTTTTGGAAACCACAATTGCGATCAAATATTTCTATTTTACCATAGAACTTATTAGACCGCAAAATGAGAACCTTTAGCTCTGGAAGAATGCCCAACCAAGAAGGGAAAAGTGTCGTTTATCTGATTGTTTTCAAGAATAAGAACTACAAGCCTAGTACAATTGGCCAACCATCTTGGCATGGAGCCCTGTAATTGATTTTGGCCGAAATCAATCACCCTCAATTTGTTCCCTCTGATATTGTTGAAGGAATGGTTCCATGAAAGTGATTATTGTGTAGATTCAAAACCCTGAAGTTGCCTAAACAGTGAGGAAGCATGCCACTTAACTCATTGCTCGACAAATCAAGAAAAGCAAGTGAGCTGAAATTGCAAATCGATTGTGGGATTTTTCCTGTCAATGTGTTGTTTGAGACTGAATAATAAACGATGGAAGGAGGTGGGATTGGAATTGACCCTTGAAACTGTTAGAATCAAGCTTCAGAACGTATAGATTTGTAGTCCAAGGGAAGAAGACTGGAAGTTGTTCAAAACCTATTAGAAAGTTATGAGATAAATCTAAAACCAGAGAGTTTTCAAAGTCCACATCCATTTTGGAACTTGGCCTTGAATTTTGTTGTTGGAAAGTCCAAAAATCTAATTCATCTTGGATCCTTAGGAAATCTGGGAGCTCACGTAAGTGACAAAAAGCCAGACCCAATACCTCGAATTTTGAAAAAGTTGTGTTGGTACTAGGCTCTATCAGCACTGAAACATTGTTATCAGAAAGTTGGAGCAGCCAAAGGTTTTGGAGTTTGAGAAACATGTTTAATTTTACTGTGCCATTGAAGTAGTTCGAAGCTAGGTCCAGAACTTCAAGATGCACGAGCCTAGAAGAGTGATTGTGGAATCGAACCATCTAACTATTTTCAAAAAGTTCAGCACAATTAGTTTGGTAAGGTTACCAAGCAAAGATGGTATTGGTCCAGAGAAATTGCAAGTTGGAGCATGAAATGAATTTAAGGACTTAAGGTTACCAACTGAATTTGGTAGCTTACCAGAGAAACTTGTGTCGGAAAGTCTTAGTGATTCTAAAGGGCTGCTTTTGTTAAATTCTGCATACTTCCTGTGAGATACCTGTTGGATCTTACATTCAGACGCAAAAGATTGGGTAGATGAAAATTTCTATAGGAAACTCATCGAGCAAGCCACAGTTTTCTAGGTCCAAACTTTCTAGAGAAGATAAGTTTGCCAAGATATTAGGTACTGAGGATGATATCCTACTCATAGAGAGATAGTTCTTTCAAGTTTGTTAAGTTTTGAGCTATATCTCGTAGGCCATGCTTTTGAAGCTCCAATTGATTGGATAAAAGATCTACGAAAACCAACTAGAGAGTTCTAAAATTTATGAAGGGATTGGACCAGAAAATACAGAGTAAGAGAGGTTGAGATGTGTTAGGCTTGATAGCTGCCTAAAACGAGTTGGGATTCGGGAAAAATTGAAGTGATTATGTAAAGATCAAGGCTTTGAAGGTGAAATAGCTGGAAGAGGCTTGAATTGGAGTTGATAGAACCATAGAGACAGCTGCTACTCAGGCTGAGGCTGATGACATGACCAGTGCCTTCATCGCACTCGACACCATGCCGCTTGCAGCAATCGCCGCTTTCAGGCTTCCACAACGACATCTTCGGATAAGCAGCAGGTTCACCAGACGCGGATCGATTATGATAAAGCTTTCCTTGAATTGCTACAAGGCCAATCTCTCATCAGCATGGCACAGTGGCTGCACGGCAGAAAGAGAGGTAGTAGATATATGACAAAACAACGTCAATGACATAAAAAATCATAGGAAGAAGCTCACAGAAAAAGTGCTATACTGAATTTAGTTTGTGAATCTTTGATGAGCATAATTGGAAGTTCTATAGATGCTTTTATAGATCTAAACCCAGAAGTATTGTGCACGCAGAATCTCTCTTCACTTCAAGTCAAGTCAAGACGTCTCACGGAGACAATTCAAGATATGGCCACATCAACCAAATAAATTATCTTGATCATTTCATATCTTTTAGCTCTACGTAATATTTTGTGGATATATCATTCTTTTGAAATCTCTCATACATGAATTAGTCCAATTTAGACAATAAATTAATGTCGTGGTACTGGGACCAACCATCTTACCTACTTTTAAGAGAATTTAGATATTTCTATAACCCTACCTACTCCTT
The DNA here is from genome assembly GCA_003952965.2 of Morella rubra. NCBI lineage: Eukaryota > Viridiplantae > Streptophyta > Magnoliopsida > Fagales > Myricaceae > Morella > Morella rubra. The sequence continues at coordinate 16,102,767 of CM025851.1, read as the reverse complement.
GAAAGTCGACAGAACAAGAATTCCACATAGAGAAAACAAAAAAGTGTTTAAAATTCCACGAGACAAAGACTCAGTTAGAAATTTCTTTTGGGTGCGGCCATAAATTTTTATGAAGCTGAAAGGTACTTTAAATGGAGTATTAAATAGACGATAGGGAAATTCTCCTACGTGTTTTTTTTCACATTTTAACGTTTTAGAAAAAGAAAAATATTTTTTATTTTTGCAATTAAAAGCTATTTCCTAGAAACATCATTGGAAAATTGACCTTGAAGACCATTCTTCGGAGACATGTAATTGACCACATCTTACCAGCATTTCCTCATTGCTTCTTCCCCTTCTCGGTTCTCGCTTCCGAATTCTTGTTTTTTTTTTTTTTTTGAATATTTTATAACAAATTGCATAAAAAGCCAGGCTACGAGGAGACCAAGAACGATTAACAATACTTATTTGGCTGTTTGATTTCGCCTACTTACTAAAGTATTGTTAATCTCGATTTTGCTGATAAAAAAAAAAAAAAAAAGCACAATCTGGATTTGAGAACTGTTGCTTGAGACATCCCTTAATAAGAAAAATGAAGAAAGAAAAAAGAACTGTGGTTAACAACAATGGAACATGCAATACAGCTTTGGCCAAAAGTTTTCTTCTTGAGAAGCTCCTAGAAACTTGTGGCTTAGTTCTTGGCTTCAGTCTTTTTTTTTTGTCTAGTCTTGTCATTGTTGATGGCTTTCGTTTCTTTGCGGTTGGTAGAGTGAAACCTTATTCCTTATGATTCTATGGGGCTTGAATTATTTAACACTCCTCTTTCCTTGTTAAATGTTATTCCTCATACATCAATTTTTTAATTTGTTTTTGGGCTATCACTGTTATATATTGCTTATAAGAAGTATGAGATATAGATAACAACAATCAATTTACTGTTCCGACTTCCTCTTTGAAGCTTCTTTTTTACCAATGCATGAGAGATTGCATCTATGATACGTGATGAAAATATATCTGTCCTATTTCTTTGTACTTTTTGCCTTTGGATTTGTCACCCAAGATAAAGTATAAGCTCTTCGCATTGCTCGAGTTGTTATGCATCATGGAATAGATGCACTTCAGCCTATCTCTCTTCATGAATATTTTGAAGTGTGATTAAGACATATGGCCTGTCATGAATTTGAAGTTCTAGTCAGTGTGCTATTCACTTAGATAACTAACTACACTACCATGCGACTTGGAGGAGGTGCTTAATCTGTCTGCTTTTTTTGTTGTTCTTTCTACTCTTATCCAGATTCTGACATTTTTGCAATTTGGAGGGTATACTCTTGTGAGAAACTCAGGCGATTTGTTTTGAAGTTTTGGGTTTGATACACAGCCTGTGCTAATTGGTCTCATCATCTTTCAGGTATTGATATATGAAACAAATAGCTATCATGAAGAAATAACTTGTCTTTTGTGTTTGATATGTGATCTACTCGTGAGCATAAGCTGTACCCCTGCCCTTCTCCTCTGCTAGCTTGTTAATTTAGGGCTTCGGATTGTATGTAGTAGATTCACAATGTGCTTTCTTGATCTCATAATGGATCCAATGAGCTAGTACCATGTGCCGGCCTGGCTTGAACCATCTCTCAACTTTAGAGTGGGAGTAAGCAACACAGGAAGCTTGTGCTATTGAGATAGCCTTGAAGTCATCTAACCTTTTTTTTTTTTTTTAATGAAGGTGGATTTCTCATTTGTTCAGTTTTTGGAGCAAGAAAATCACAGTACTAGTCTATTTTTCACCTTGTTTTCTCATTTGCAGCATACTGTTATACTCTCCAGCACTAGGTAAGCTTTGCTCTAAATCTGGTGAGCCGATCTTTTGAGTTTCAGGTAATCTACCGTTTCTAAATGGGCACTTCTTCTGTGTCTTCCTTCACCTCGTATGTGAGCTTGGAAATGGTCCTGTTTAATTTCTATTGGTGTCTAGGTTGATGCCTTTGCGAAGAAGCTTAGTTATGCGTCTGCACTTCGAGCTGGTCTTGTGAAACTGCAGGTGACATGTCTTTGGCTTCCCTCCGGCATTTTCCTTATTTTTCCTATATTTTATTTTTGCTTCTAAACAATGAGGATCTAACCTATGTTCATAACTTGCATTCCATAATTAACTTTGCATACTATGGTTTTTTAATCACGATGTTTTGTCCTTTTGTTGATTGTGTTTTTCTGAAGTTTTTATTCAATTTCTAACTTGTACTCTCTATTCTTTTATCGCCCCCCAAAAAACACCACCAATCAGGTAATTTTATTTTTTGCATATAAGTTCTGAGTTCCTGTTCGGTAATGGGTGGCTCAGAAAATTTAGACAGATTGCTTTCTAAGGAATCGATTTGGCTGCCTGCACAGAGATGTCACTGGATTATGTGAATTGCATAGATCAATGGACAAATATATAGAATTTCTTGTATATGGGACTTTTAATTTTATCATATTTAGTTTCCAGAGGGGATTATCATATTTCAGGTGGCGGCATTTTTGCATATTAGTTCTGAGTTCCTGTTAGGTGATGGGTGGCTCAGAAAATTTAGACAGATTGCTTTCTAAGGAATCGATTTGGCTGCCTGCACAGAGATGTCACTGGATTATGTGAATTGCATAGATCAATGGACAAATATATAGAATTTCTTGTATATGGGCCTTTTAATTTTATCATATTTAGTTTCCAGAGGGGATTATCATATTTCAGGTGGCAGCATCCTGTCCCAGGATTATCACTTCTTGCTGTTCAGCTCTTTTAACACTTTGTTGTGAAAACCATTGCTGTAAGTGATTACTGAATCATTACTTCTTGTTTTGCAGGAAGAAAATTTGTCAGCAATGAATACTGATCCTTGGTACTCAGCTTATCACTATTGACATCCTCCCCCTGTCGAAAGATTGGAGGCTCTTGATAAATCAGATAAGAAAGCTGACTGACTTTGAGGACATGCGGATCACACATATGGTACTTTTACCTGTATGAACTATTGCAGTCTTGGATAATGGATACTTGTACTCCAGGGATTCCGATGTGTTGAAAGTGGAGTTTCACGGGTTGCACCCTCCCCCGAAGCACTTCAGCTTCTATCTCTCTCCGTGAATAGTTTGAAGTGCGATTAAGACGTATGGCCTGTCAAGAATTTGAAGTTCTAGTCAGTGTGTTATTCACTTAAATAACTAACTACACTACCATGCGACTTGGAGGAGGTGCTTAATCTGTCTGCTTTTTTCGTTGTTCTTTCTACTCTTATCCAGATTCTGACATTTTTGCAATTTGGAGGGTATACTCCTGTGAGAAACTCTGGCGATTTGTTTCGAAGTTTTGGGTTTGATACACAGCTCATGCTAATTGGTCTC